>JAJMHM010000040.1:0-137646 GCA_030566045.1 Geotrichum geniculatum | reverse complement strand
GTTAAGACCAAATTCAGGAATGTAATGAACATTGGTCAAAGTAATGGTACGAGTATGACCTGAAAGTAGGGTAACATTCAAATCAACCTTACCAATAGCTTGAACTTTGACAGAGCCACCAATACCACGGACAGATCCTTCAGTAGATACAACATCATACATCAAGGATTTGTTAACACAAATGTGTTTAGAGGCTCCAGTGTCAAAGTACCAAGCATCAGATGACGACACAACATCAGTATCTTTGGTACAAGCCCAGATTTCAGACGGTTTCTGGGCAGGAATATCAGAATTCTGTACAGCAGTAGAATTCTTAGACTTGTATTTCTTCTTAGTTGATAATCCAGAGGTATTAGCAACTTTTTCTCTGAGTCCTGGACATTTGTCGACAGCAACGATGCATCGAGCAGCAGTATGTCCATCCTTCAAACATCTCTCACATTTAACAACGGTGACAAGAACAGGGGAGTCACCAGTATCAGCCGAGGTCCCAGTTGGCTTGATCCTCAATTCTTCGAATAATTCTCTAGGCGAACGATTGATCTTGTCCAAGTTCATAGGAAGTCCTCTTTTAAGATATTCAGTGGCAAAATCGTCTCGGTTAATGAATACAAGAAGAATGATTGAAACCAATTCATATTGATCATTAACATTGTGGGCAAAGAACTTGAGATCGTTAGTAAACTGATCAATCTTCTCCTGATAATTGGAAGAAAGAACCAATTTAGAACACCATTTCTCTTTAAAGAAGTTGTATAGATTCAAGGGAGAGGGAGAACCATATTCTTTAAGCAAGAAAATCATTGCATCGTGTCTAGCGTTTTCAGAAGTAGATACCTCGTTGTAGATGGCGGGGGACAAGGAGAAACTGAGAGCGGTATCCAAAATTTGATCAGCAGCGTAGGTGAACTCGGGCTTTTCAGAGTCGGTGACGTCGATAGGGATAACGCCATCGAAAACGTAGGCGAAGAGTCCATAACCAAGTTTCTTGAGACAAATAGAGAGCTTGGAATGCCAAATAAGATAAGAGCGTTTGTCTTTGAGCATTTCATTCGGAGCAAACTTGAAGATGAAGGGTGTGGTATTCATGCAGACCTGAGACAGAAGGGTGCAGTATTTATGCAACCCTGAATGTTAAAATAAAAAAAAATATATTCCAGTGATGCCGAAGAATTTCTATCATACACCTGTAAATTAGCTCTCATAAATGTTCCTGCAAATAAAGCCATAGACACAGCATTATCGGGATACTTTTTACCTCCAACATCTCTTCTTTTTATCCAGGCAAATACTTTGATTTTATTATACAAAATATTATAGTTTTGGTTTGATTTTGTTTGCTTATTATGTGCTTCGCGCATTCTCTCACATCACAAACGTATCACATTCATCGCCATAAGCTATGTGATTGATATTCGTTTAAGTACAATAATGAACAGCTTCATTCTATCTTTGTGTAGATATTTTTTTTTGATATATTTTAGATGAAATCACTATCAATGATCTTGACCATGTTTTTCATAAATTTTATCATTATTTTTCCAACTAATTGCAATGTTGATGCTATAGTGTTGTGAAATATCATTGGTAAACTAGTTTTTGTATCATATTATGTCTGTCCTAATTTTGCTAGTGCTGTCAGGTTTTATAGTCGATACATAATGCCCTGAACAAGGTCATCTCAGTACTGCTACACATACTTTACACCATTTTGCTGAAATCTTCATTTTGGTCATTGAAAACCTCATGCAAGCTAAATTCGAGGTGATAGGAATTATCAAAACAAATTTGTTTCTTATAGTTATGTTCAAACTAACTGAAGTTCACGTTGTTTGGTGCTATTTTCAGCTCAAGAACGTTGCTACATCTACTATTAGAAATTATATTGTACTTGCTGGAACATCCAAAGCGCTAAAACAGTTACTGCAACCGGGATTCAAAATTAATGTGATTATTGTGACTGCAGTTGTCATGATCCAAATAGTTAGGTACTGTGGCACTACCTTCTAATTTTGATAAAATTATTTCTATAAAATAATAATCTCTATTTTCTGTAAATCTCTTTGACATATATATCAGGGTATTTTCCTAATTTTATAATTTTCTTTTTTTTTCTACACACACAGATACTTCATTCTTTCAATACAAATCATTTTCTTATTATCTTTGATTGATTTCTTCGCCTACTATGAGTTCCTCACCTTCTCTCGTCACTCAGGTCTCACCTTCTTCATTCCCACCTTTGATTGTTGAAACAAGAAAAAGACAGTCACCAATGTCAGCCAAAATTTCTGTTGGCTTGGCCTTCAATTATTCAAATTTTTTTTGGAGTAACAATTAATCTCATCTACATTAATAGATGGTCTCTTTCAAGATATTTAGTGGCAACATCGTCTCAATTGATGAATGCAAGAATGATTCCAATAGTTGCATATTGATCATTAATATTGTAAGAAGGACCTTGAGAAAATTGGTAAACTCATACATCTCCTGACAATTAAAAGATGAAACCAATTTGGAACACCATTTCTCTTTAATTTTATAATTTCACGGTCGCCAAAAAGCTGTACTCTTCGAGCAAACATTTTATCACACAATTTTTTGTACTTTTTTATTTTTAGAGGCAGGTACCCCGTTGTAAATAGAAAGGGACAAAGAGAAACTGAGGAAAATATTTAACCAAAATATGATTAGCAATATAAATGAACGGTTATTTTTTAGAGTTTGTGTCATTTATGAGAATAAAGCCATTAAAGGCATAGCAAAAGTGTATAGCCAAGTTTCTTTAGACTAATGGATAAAGGAGGTGAGACCTGAGTGACGAGAGAGAAGGCGAAAAACTCATCGTAGGCGAAGAAATCAATAGAAGATAATAAAAGAATAGTTTGTATTGAAAGAATAAAGTATTTGTGTGTGTAGAAAGAAGAGAAAAATATAAAATCAGGGAAATACCCCGATATTTATGTTAAAGGAATTTTGAAAAAGTAAAGATAATTATTTTATCAAAATACCAGGGGGAGTGCCACAGTACCTCAATTCTTGTAAGCAAAATAATTTGGCTGGACCTGAAACAAAGGGGTGTAGTATTTATGCAACCCTGAACTTTAAAATGAAAAAGAAATTATTCCAGTGATGCCGAAGAATTTCTATCATACACCTGTAAATTAGCTCTCATAAATGTACATGCAAATAAAGCCATACAACAAAAAAGAACCCAAGGAACTCATATTTGTCCAAAGAAACAATAGAAAACAGCACAATAATAATTTGTATTAAATGGATATATATTTTTTTGTATGTGCTGAAAACAAAAATCTGTAAAATCAAGAAAGTACATTGTTATTTGTGTTAAAGATATTTTAAGCACTTAAAATTGATCAATTGTTGGCGGTGAAAAGTATCCCAATACTTTTGTGTTCATGGCTTTATTCGCAGGTACTTTTATGACAGCTAATTAACAAATGTATGTTAGAGATTCTCCAGCATCACTAAAATAATTTGTTTTTTTGTTTTAAGTTCAAGATTGCATTAGGCTGCATAAATCTCAGCCAACTTTATTTCAAACTTGCATGACAACCAGTAATTTTTTGAATTGAGCCACATCATTTTGATTACAAAGCATTAGGGTACTGTGGACCTCCCCCTTTATTTTGATAAAAGAATTATCTTTATTTTCTCAAAATCTTTTCAACATAAATATCAGGGTATTTTCCGGACTTTATAATTTTCTCTTTTCTTTCTCTACACATAAATATTGTATTATTTCAATACAAATCATTAGCCTATTTTTCATTGATACTTTTGCCTACTATGAGTTCCTCGCCTTTTTTCTCTTCACTCAGGTCTCACCTCCTTCATCCATTAGTCTAAAGAAACTTGGCTGACACTTGTGACTCTCCTGTTATCGTCAAATGTGAGAGATGTTTAAAGAATGGGCATACCGCTGCTCGCTGTATTGTTGCTGTCGACAAATGTCCAGGACTCAGAAAAAAAAAGCTGCTAACAAGTCTGGATTCTTAGCTAAGAAGAATACCAATCTAAAAATGTTGGAAGTGAATGCTATCTTGACTATTCTGTGTCTACGGTCTTAGCTATAGGTTTTTTTATGAAAGTTAATTAACAGGTGTACGACAGCAATTTTTCGCCATCATTGGAATAGTTTCGTTTTTGTTGACAGTTCAAGACTATCCCAAGAACGTTTTAGACAAGTTAATTTTTCAATCTAAATCATTATTGTATTGGCTCTTCTTGATTTCTTTGTTTGTCATGAGTCTCTGGCTTTTTTTATCAATCAGGTTTCACCGTTTTCGGAAGTTGTATTTTTTTTAATAGTTGAAAGTGTCTTTGCTAGTTAATCCTGAGGCTTCAATTTTTTTAAATATCATCAGAAACAGTATAATTCAAAGCAGAATTCATTTTACTCTCACAGATCCAATTTATTCGAGTTTTTCAGTAGGATTGATAAGGTTAGAGACAGAACATCAATTATAGTGGAAGCAGCGGAAGGCATTTGTGAGGGATTGATCACCAACGCCGATAGAACTTTTTGTCCTTAAGGCCATGAGAAGGCTGGATTTTGGTGAACAAAGTTTTGAAGAGGGTGCAAGTTAAGTACATTGAACACAGTGAACCAGTATACAAAATAAGAGTAAAATAATATTTGTATAAAAAATATTAAGTAAAGCGTGCATATAGAAAGATTTATAATTTGAATGAAAATTTGTCGTCTTAAATAAAAGAAATAATTGAAAATTATTCATTTACTTTAGCAGATGTTATGAAATTATCCGTAGTTATCTGATGCCGTGTAACAAAAAAAAGTGTATCAATATTACTTTGCTTATGCATGTACTTTTATGTCCGTAATCTTGAGGCACTACCTTATCTTTATCAGATATCAACTATGAAACTGTCTGTGTGGGTCAGTTTCAATGTTTTTAGTGAATATGATCCATCCACAATAGCTTTACTTAATCTGTTAAAAGAATCAAAAATTATTTCATCTAATGTTTTCATATCTGTTCCTTTTGCCATATTATTCATTTTACTTTGAATTTATAAAGAATATATATTTGGGAATAATAAATATTGGCACGCCAACATTAATATAATTAAAAAGGCTATCCGCGCTTCTACTTTATTTTTCATTATTATATAGAAGAAATCCTCATGAAATAGTTGTAAACAATTTTTAGAGATGAGATTCTCAAATTTAACAGTTTTATTAAGAACACTTGGTTCCCATTAATGAACTATTCGCGTATCTAACATACATAATTTTATTATCTATATCGGATTTTAGTTTAATATATTTAAAAGTACGACTTGAAAGTCTTAATTCACTTTTGTCAATTTTGTTCTTATGTGTGACCCATATCGTACTTTCTAAACTTTTATATACAGAATTTCTATTATACTTATATATATTGATTACCATCAAACTTATGTATACTAGTTTAATTACTTTAGTACAAATTCATTGAAAATTTATTATTGCTTATAGTTCTACTAGTAAACTATGGCTATTTATCACACACTAGATGCGAAAAATTATTACTATTTAAATTTAAACTCATATATATAATAATCTTATATCATACTCTTGTATTATAAATATATTACAATACTTGTTTGTATTAATTAATTATCATACTATAATTCTATCTTAATCAATTTTATAGTCTAACATAGTAAGAATAATTCGTATAATACATTAAATAAATCATTATAAGATTTGCTATTGCTGCTCAATTTAATTTTTCTATTCATCATATGAATGTTATGGCTGTTTTGCTCAATGGTCATGTCAAATAAACATTTTATGTGTTAACCAAAAGATAAAAATTAAATCTGGTATTGCTAGAATTACATGTTGATTATCTACTGATACTTGGAAATAGTGATCATGAAATAGATCATACTGAATAGTATATCTTTTTTAAATGAATGATCTTGTTCTGTATAAAATTTTCTCAATATTTCCTTTAATCAAACCCCTTATGCTGTTTCTGTCGACTGTAGAAACTTAAGAAATATATATTCAAACGATTTTTGATAAATTTTTCAAGAGTCATTGTAAGCTCAATTTGACCCCTATTCATTTATATATTCTACAATAATTTTCCCTGTCTCTTATGCTGATAACAAATTGTTCCAAAGTGTTATTGACAAGTTCTAACGCGCATGAAATTAGGTTTATATTTATCTTGCTACTGGTGTTAGTTTTTTCAATCAAGACATGTCTAGAAAAACAGTATTCCAAGAATCTGTGTTTATGGCCTCATTTGCTGATATTTCAATACAAAATGATCATCAAATAAATGATAAAAATAATGTGTTATTATTAAAAGATGCATATTTAGAGTTTGCGTCTTTTCTAAATTAGTCTAAAATTATTTTTCAGCTTTCTATTAGAATGCTTCACAATTATTCAAACTTCACCACATTATTTTCAAATTTTAAGACATTTGTTTTCTTAGCTGTATCATATTCTATTTTTTTGTCACAAACTATTTACTGTTTGTTTCATAGTATTTGCTTATTGATTTCTTTGCCTATTACGAATCCATTGTCTTTTCTTTAGACAGTTAAGCCATATGTTTCACGATTTACGTTTGTTCACAATATACTAGTTTTTATATATCATTTTACTTCAACAAAACTACTTTAGTAGTTCATTTTTTATCATGTTTGACTTAGTGCGTTTCGTACAACAGTGATTAAAAAAGATTAGAAAAGCACTAAGAATCTTATCATACATTTTAGTAACAAATTACTTTTAAAATTTTTCTGCTGCTGTCCATAATTTAGTATTTTATTAATTTGTAACAAGAAAAACAATTTATACAAAAATTTTTGATATCACCAAAATATAATAGAAAAATTTAAAACAGTCATTTTCATGTTTTTTCAAAGTATTGTGATTGTTCACATAGTGTAAGATCATTTTAATTAAAACTTTTATTTATCAAAATATTATTCATTGTATCAGTCCAAACTATATTCAAATTTTTTTTTAACATTTTATGTATTTTTCCAAAATTATTTGTTCATGCTTTTCAAAGCTTTTTTCGTAATTATTTATTTTTTACCATTAAAATGAATATTTTGAATCAATCTATGAGTCTGCTATAAGTTTTTCTTTTATATGTATCTTAGGCCAAATATTATAATTCTTCCATTAAATAATCTAAATAGTTGTTTTTAATATTATTTCATTCATATTTATCGAAATAAAGTATAATTATCTGACTACCTTTATTATAATATCATAAGTGTTAGTGTCTTGTATAAAGTTATAGTGGTTTAGTAAATAATGCATATTTATATTTATAATATATAAAGATTTATAATGATAAAAAATTTAATATTATTGTTAAACCTTTAATTTTATTTAATCTTTGAAATAATTCTTGATTTCCAGGTTTTGTAAATGGGAATGGCTCATTTCATATATTAATAAATCAAAGACTGATATATTAAGGTTAAATGTGAAAATACATTTGAAAATTAAACAAAAATGTGATCACAATTTAAAAATAATTTTGGTGGAAATATATATATAATGAAAAAAAATACAAAAATAGTATTCACATATGATAAATATGTAGAAATATATTAATATTCTACAACTATTTTTCAATTTTTTACTGACATTATTTTATATTTTAATATATATTATATAAGGATAAAATCAGTTTATCGTAGGTAAATTTAATAAATATAAAATTAATAAATATAAAAAATGTCAATACATAATGAATTTTTTATATTAAAATAAAAATTAAATTGTAATTGTGTATGTGTCTTTGTTAGCTTTTTTCTCAATTTACAATTTCCTTTTTTTAAAGGAGTACAATAAAGCAAAAGTAATAGTTGAACAAAAAAAATAGAGAATATTTAAATATCTACATAAAGATATCTTTACGACTTTGTGCATGTAAAGTCATTTGTTAGTGTCACTGTAAAAGCTGTTCAGAAAATGAATTACAGAGAAACTTTGGTTGTACTAGAAAGAAAAAAGCACTTTAAAATTTTTAATTCTCATTTGAGGCTATTCCATATGTGAGTGATTTTAAATCAATATTTGTTGCAATTTCTTTTGCATTTTAGGTTGTTTTAAGATATACTACTATGTTATTTTTAACACTAAATATTTTTGTACATTACGATTCTCCTTTCAATTTTTCCAAATGATTATTTATGAATATTAGTGTGATTTCCTAAATATTTTAACTTTTTCTACACATAAAATACATATCACTATCACATAATTGCGTATTGATTTTGTAATACTATGTATTCTTCCTCTTCTACCTCGTCACTCAGGTTTCATTTTCATAAATCTGGTATTCTTTTTTACAAGCATGTTAGAGCTGCCCAAAAATAGGTAAAAAACTTGGAAAATATTTTGCAATTACAACTTTACATGTCAAAACTAGAATTATAATTCATGTATATGCGGTAAAGAAAAAATTTCTAGACTTTTTAAAACAAATATTCAGCTAAATAAAGAATTCACTAGCTAGTAATTGGCTTTGTAGAAATCATTTGAGCTTCCAACAACTTGAATAATTTGTAGAATAATAAAAATAATTATACTAACAAAAAAAGTTAGCCCCACGGGGGGCTCGAACCCCCAACCTTGTGATGACTTTATTAAATATTTAAGAGTCACACGCTCTACCGATTGAGCTAGCAAGGCTTGTTACATTTGACGATCATAAGACATATATAAGAGTAACACTGTAAAACCAAAAATAAAACCATTCTGAAAATAATGTTACACATGGTCGAGCCTTAGCAAAAACAAGATTTAGAACAATATATTAACAATAGTATAGTTTACATTTCTTTTCTACAATCAAAAAAATGAGTGTAAATCAAGATCAGGGTTGACGTAATTGTTAACTTCAAAGGGAATTCATCACTTCCATTAAACGCGTTATTATTCAACAATTTGTCATCAAACCCAGTTTTAATGGCATCCCAGGAAACAAGTTTCTATCAAAAAATAACATCTCACAATTCAGTAATTTTAATGAAAATTTACAATGTACCAACCTAATCAATAAAGCACCTACACCAGACCTCAATTTGGATGATTTAAGCTCGTGTGCAATTAAAACGCTTATATAATGACCAAATACTTGAATTTCTTTTAAATCGAAATCAGAACCAGACCCGAACATAATAACAGAATTGAGCCCAAAAGAAGTAGAACCCAAAGCGACAGTCAATATGAATCAAAAAAGTCTGCTCTTTTCAAAAAGGGTAAGCTATTTCCATCAAATCATTTAGTTCAGGTTTAGGTCATTGATGGTCGATACCGTGAAACTAATTATACGGAATTGACCTGAATCCGTGTTATTCGCACCAAATTTGCATTTAGGATGTGACGTGAAATCATTAATCACCACTATATTTATGAGATATCGATTAAGTTTTGAATCTTTACAAAGACTGCTCGGCTAGTGAGGATCAAAAGTTAATACCAGGTGGCAATTATGGAAGTTAGTGTAGTAATAGGTTGAGTTACCAAATTACTTCAATATTAACTTTTAAAAATCTAGCTGTAGCTAGAGTGGCCAAAATATTTGTACCATCAAGCCATTTGATATGACAATTTAATGAATTGAGTTCTTTGCCATATTTGAACGCAATCGATAAATTAAGCATGGTGATCTCAAATCAACTATCAATTGGTTTGATAGCTTGCTTGACGCTCCAAAGGTTAGTATTAGCAGCAACATAAAAATTTTGAAGCTCGGACATTGAATATACTCAATATAGCACTACTTTCGAAATGCATGGTATCCTGTTCAAAGTGTAATCCATAGTAGCAAGCGGAGGCAAAACTCTTCCCGGTGGAGTGTGGATTTTGGTTCAATTGTCTATAGTGTGGGTTCTTTTTTAGGAGAGACGGTACATATCTTTCAAGTATGGCTAGACCCATTTTATTTTATTTTTATGCAAAATTATGAAGCATTAATGAATATTTTTAATTCTATTCGGTTCACTAAATAGCATAATGATTTCAAGTGTGGCTTAAAAAATAGCAGGTCAAAAGTCAATAGGTGAAAAAATATTTTTAGAAAAAAATCAACTTAAGCGCAATATATTTAAATGATAATATAAAATTTTGATTTGAAAGCTTCAAAACTATGGGATAAATTTCAATGTCTTTGCAATTGCTAAGTACTCTTACAAGCGGAGTCATTTCAATATTTTTAACAAACATTTTATAAATTTATGAATTATGTCCTGCTAGACTCTATATGTTAGTACTGTTCATATAATTTATATCTGAAGTTTAGATGCAAAATTTCAAGATATTGATAGTATTTTTATTAATTGATATTTACCATTATCTTAAATAGGTTTTACAATAAATTTATTACTAATAACTCTATTTTTGCACTATATTATCAACCATTTTTTGCAGCTAGTCATGAATTAATCTCAAGTTGATAAAAAAAACTATTATGATAGTTGAATATCACATATTAGGTATGCTTATATTTTATAAACTATTAAATTTTTTTACAATAATTTTGAAATAAATATGTAGCATTGATCTCTACAATGTCTTCCTATCAATATCAAATTTTGTGAAATATAGTAGAAAGCTCATTACGATATTTTATGAATAATTGTATAAATTCTTTAAGTATGAAATATTTTGCTTTTAATAGATCAATAATGAATGATATTTTTTGAGTCTTTAATTTCTGAGTGAGTATTTTCATATACTTCATTCATGTACTTGAGCAGAAACTGTTGCAATTACTTAGAATTTGAATGTAGTTACAAATTTATAAATGAATACTAATTCGTATAAAATTTATCTCGAGCTAGTAGAAACCAGAAAAAAGTTGGAATTACACAACTAAATATTTAAACTTTTGCTTGAATAAAATCTGCTAAGTTTTGTGAAACACTGATTAGTTTTAAAATGTTTGAATTTTTATGTGAATTTTGAGATTTTTAATGTTTTAACAAACTTAAGTGTTTAATCATGTTAAAGGCCGCAATACCACATAAAATCACATGAATGTTTTGAATTCATTTCTAAACTAGTTTTGTTCAAATTTTTAATATTTCGAGCCAGCTCAATATTTTTTAATATCTTTCAATCAATAGTAAAACTTTTGATAAATTTTACACATGTTCAATATCATCAATGAGCATTAAATTTGTAGATTGCAATAAAAATTATGAACCATTGATATTTAACTTTTTTTCTCTCTACTTAAATATTATAAAATTGACTAGCATCAATAACATCATTACATTGCTGTTGATATATTCTTAAGTAATAATTTCAAAGGGAGTTAGTTATTCGTAAGCAGTAAATTCTGTATATCGTTTAAAATATTTAAATTTATTTCTGCACTTGTATAAATGAGATTTATCAAGATATACTCGATCTTGTAAACTGTGTTTGGTTCATTAATCTAAATTTTGATCTCATTAATAAATGTAGTAGGAAACTCTATAAACATAAAAATCAAGAATATTAGTTAGTCAATTCAACTTAATATGCCAAGTCACTGCGTTTATCATTAATAAGTCCTGGATTCAAATGTCTTGAAAAGTGTGAATAGGTATATAATTTTTAAACTTATGAGTTACTATTCTGACTGATAACATTAAATATGCCATATACCAAGGTTCTAGTGTGTCTGTAGTAGATTAACAATCTTCTGAATGGAAATATAATGGTCACTCTAAAACAAAAGGATAGTTTGTTACAGGTTTTATGTTTGTTAAAAATCAATTTTGACATTATGGCGTTCAACTTTAGAGTTACATTATACTGAAGGCCGGTAAAATAAAGTTTTCAGGAAAACAAATTAAACTAATACAGATGAAGACCCTACAACATCTGAATCATCTAACAGCCATACGTAGAAGGTATCCCTCTGAAAAAGCTGAAACGTTATTTCATCTCAGTCTTCAAAACCCACGATTTTGTTTACCGATGGCTTTCCACTAGATGAATCATATCTAATATGTTAATAACTAGACAGTTAATTCTGCATAAGATGTTCATTTCAATTCTTGAAAGAGTTTTTTCCAACTACATGAAAAATTTCAACTAATTCTTATTTGACAATCACTGAAAAAACTCCAATTCTACCATTGATATACATTCATGCCATAAACTTTAGATTTCAATGCAAATGATATAGATATATAAAGCTACGTCCTTTTAGTAAATTATTAATAACGTTAACAAACAACTTTTAATAAAAGCATTGGTATTTTGCTATCTCAAATAAACAATTTCTGCTTGTAAAAATAAATTTAGTAAGAATTTCGTATTATTTATCAAAATACTTTTGTTCTATTACAAATGCAGTATTAGTTAATTGGTCAACCATCTTCTCAAGACAGCCTCTTTAAAAGATTTGCTTTTCTTTTTTGCTGGTGAGTTTTTTGTTATCAATTTTTATAAACTTTGAAAAAGTTTCGTTCAAGCCCGTATATAATATAAATTACTAATAAAATGACCGGTACATTTACAAAGTCTAAAATGTTTTCAACTTCAATTACAACAAAGCTCTTAATATTTATTTGCAAAATATCTTTTTGTCAAACTTACCATTTAATATTGTATTAAACAAAAATATTTTAAGAGTTGCTGTACTCTATTTATGGCCTCTGTTTTTTTTTTTTTTTTTTTTTTTTTTTTTTTTTTTTTTTTTTTTTTTTTTTTTTTTTTTTTTTTTTTTGAATAGACGATATATTCCATCAGAATTTCTTCTGTCAAGTTTTAACTGAATTTTGTATTTTTTATGATTGTTGTATCTACAGAATTGACTTTGTCACATTTTGCTTAGACTATTCAAAGTTTTAAAGAATAGACAAACTTGTCAATTTTAACATCAATCATAAAACTTTCCATTCTAAAACTTCAAGTTTCATTTAATTTATAAAACAGTATTCAGTCTCACATTGTTCATTTTTTAAATATTTTTATCATATTCATTGAATACAAACAACACCTTGATCTAGAAATTTTTATTCTCAAAATTTTTGTTATCTCTCAATATATTGCTGTTTGACTATTAAATTAATTCTAGCATTGTCAACGCAATATCAAGTTATTAGTAAAATGAATTTTATATTGGTTCTCACACGCTGTTAGCTTGTAGATTTTTTTTGCTGTATATAATGTTGTTAATGTTGCTGAACTTAATGATAATCAATATATTATAAATCCTGATATTGTATATACTCCTATTGTTGATTCTATTATTATGTGAACTAAAAAGATAATACCAATAAGGCATTATAATCTCTTTCCCAAACCGTACGTGATAGTTTCCCATCATACGGCTTTCAACATATGCCCCTTACTTGTTATTACGTTCAGGGAAATGAATATTCATATGACAATCTCTGCATAGAGGAATTTGTTTTCTTCTATTTTTAATAATAATTTTATCAAGTTGTGATAAATTCTTTTTATTTTTAAGATCTTTCATGTGTTTAATATGATGCATCTCAACTTTATTAGAACTTCCACATAATTTACATGATAAATTATCTAATACAGCAATAGATTTTCAGTTAGAAGATAATAATCAAGGTAACGAATCGTTATTAGTATTTTTGAAATCTCAAAGTTTCATTTTATAATCTGGTTTAACAAAGGAATGTATAATTTCCTTCTTTTTGACAATTTCTTTAAATGATAAATATTTACCAAATTTTAAGAAGGTTTGTCTTCTAGTTGTAAGAGAAAATTTAGTAGCTAAAGTCATAGCACATGATTGAATCAAGTAATAATGAAGTTTTTTAACTAAATTACCTTTATTTCAAACAAAAGAATAATAATTTAAATATCCTCTATAAATTGAATTGTATTGATATAGAATTTGTTTGTGAGTACCATCTTTTCATATAAATTTTGGATGAGGTTTATTATCTGAGATAAATTTACCTAATCTTAATTTATTCATAATATCTAATATTGGAGCTTCAATTCTAACAATACTAGGAGTATTATAAGATTTACCACTTTTTCTAGTTCTATAAGGATGAACATTTAAAGATATTAAGTAACCTAAAAATCTAACTTTATTTTCTCTAAAATTTGTTATATGTGTTTTAGTATCACTTAAAGATAAATTAATACTCTCACAGAATTCTTTTAATTCATTTTTAATAGATAAAGCATCATTAGCTGAAAATGCCAATCAAAAGTATTTTGATTGGCATTTTCAGCTATTTAACACTGGAAAAATATGTGAGTGATATGCAGATATTTATAAATGTATTTTCATTGTATTCATTTAATCTCCATATTTTTTGCGACAATATTGTCCTACACAAATGCAAACGATGTCGAGTTAAATTATATTACATAAGTATTTTAGAAACATAATAAATCAAGGGTGGCTCAATGCTTTCTGCAGGATTATATACAAAGATTCTGTTTAGCAAATACATTAAGAGCTCCCAACTCTCAGGAGAAACTTCACAATAGTTTAAGCATGTGTATTAGTATATATGAATATTCATCACATATTACTGAAATTATCTGATTTATCAATTTGATGAGCTCTTTAAATTTTCCTGAGAATCTGGTTAGTAATTTAATTGCACCTATAATTTTTCAAACACCTTCCTTTTATAGATATTATCAAATATTTAGATATTCCAAACCTAGATATAGACATGCAATACTGCTTAACTTAACTTGAAGCAAAAATAATAAAATGCAATTTTTTTATCTTTTTGTTTTGGACCAAATACAACAATTATGCAAATTTAAAACCACCACTTGAAATAAGGAATACTCAAGCTTTCGATTTTGAATGACTTCATTTTAATCATCTAAGATTTTAAATATGTATTTTACAACTCAAAGAGCAAGCTGTTTAATTTAATATCAGTACATTTTCTCCAAAAAAAGCTAAAATCGGCTGTAAATATGATTGAAATGTAAAATTCGAAAAGCCTTTGGATATTAAGGTTGATATCGGCTGCAAGATTGGCAATAGTTATCATATTTTTACTTTTCTTTAAAATTTTTATTAGATAAGAATGCAACCATTATTTTATAGTCGATTTATTTATTGCAAAAGCTTTTAATTTAATATTTAGATTTTCACAGTTTATATAGATATTGCCACTTAAGTAGTAATTGTGTATTTTCATTTAATTTCAAATCCAATTCTTTTTTTCATGGTAAAATATAATTTCAATTTACGATAACATCTTGCTAAATTTGTGAATATCTTTACTGAATATGATTAGTTTGAAAAATTGTATCCAAGGTAAAATATTTTAATGTTTTAAAACGTGAATGCACACTACTATCAAGTTCTTCGAATAATATTCAATATTCTTATAGACAGCACTTAGACATAATATAATAAAATACTGCAAATTATACAGAAAAGTACAACATGAGGCAGAATTTAATTTTCTAGCGAAAAAGTCTACAGAGCATTGCTTGAATATAGTATTTTCATAGAAAAAGATATTTGAATGCTATTGGTTCCATCTATAATTCCTTATTATTTGTGTAGTTAATATACCTTATATATGTGAAACTGGTTGAATAGATGTCATTTTTTTGAAACTCAAAACTTTTTTAAACTACATTAATTACAATGATTTTCTGTTTTACTTAAAGTGTTTGTACTATTGACTATTAATTTACATCTTAACTCAGATTCGTGATATTTTTACAAATTTGTTAAATTCTTAACAGCAGTAATCATGATATCTAGTACACCCTTCAAATGATTAATGTTAGTTTTTTACACTCTTATTATTATTATTTTTTATTATGACGTATACATATATTTTTATCCTTTTACTTTTCATTTTCTATATGCCTTTAAATTAGACCTGATATAAACATCAGACACGCCTTTAGATTATCCATTATAGATCTCTGTTAACCTATAGATCATAATCATTTAGGTGAGTGTTCATCGGTTTTCCACATTCTTAACTGATCGTACAATTGATTTGGACATGGTGATGCGAGATTAAGTCTCCCAAGTGTGATTGAAGCTAATGGACGAAGTGTGAGAAAAGAGAAAAAGTATAGATGGGGTGTTTATTGTAGATTTAATAGAATCAATCTTAATTTTAAGCTTGATATTAAATGTTTAATAATGGTTAATTTTTTTGGGTTTCAGATGTATGTTCATACTACAAATCTTTTTAGCAATACTTAATTGCTTTCAATCATATTGTTAAAGCTGCTTGGCAATTCCATCTAGAAAAAAAAGTTTGCAGTTGAATAGAAAAGAATTAGTTCGTTTGTAAAACTACCGTCCAATTTACTTTTTTGAAATCCTCAATTTGGTTCTTTGACAAAATCCACAGAGTTTTATAATTGAGGCTTAAATAATAAGGCATCCCTATAATTTTGTTAATTCTTTGTTCTCAAATTTTGAAAGTTGACGAAAGAGGGTATATGATATTTCTTTTATTTGTAGATTTACTTAAATTGTAAAAGAGATGAAGCAATTTGACATTTCTTGAGTAATGAGGGAATTTGTTATTCATATTTTTGGATTCAATAAAAAGTGAAATTTTTGTACAATAAAGATTTGAAACGAGTAAAGGAACCACTGATCTCGACCAAACTTTATAGAGCAACTATAAAACTTAGCCCATATTGTCTATTCTC
This sequence comes from Geotrichum geniculatum, assembly GCA_030566045.1. Classification (NCBI taxonomy): domain Eukaryota; kingdom Fungi; phylum Ascomycota; class Dipodascomycetes; order Dipodascales; family Dipodascaceae; genus Geotrichum; species Geotrichum geniculatum. Next base: position 120,983 of record JAJMHM010000040.1, on the reverse strand, counting down.
ACCATTTTGTCAGTGTAAATTGGATGAAGCAGGAGGAACGCTTAGTATTTCAATTATCCATGATATGTTTCTGAAGATTTTTTTGACACCAGAAAACACGAGTTTTTGCTAAAACATGAGTTGAGCAAAATTCATCAAAATAGCAGAGCTGGTGCAATAATCGGGACAAAATGAATAACTTTGCTGCTATAGCAGTTCTTGACCTGTTTGAAAAGATACAAATTTATCAAGATGCAATAAAAGTAGGTAATGACAACTCCACCATGAATTTTTTTTAAAACTGATTTGTGTAAATATTGAATTCTGGATCGATAAAGAATTAGATTTTTGGAAATTATTAGAGATATAATCGAATACTGAGATAGTTTTCCCATGGCCACTTAAACCCTAAGTTTCATAAATTCTTTTTCACAAGTTCTTTTTCTCCAACTTTTTTGATATTTTCCAAAACAGATTTTTTCTCTAAAGTAAAAGTTTATTCTTTGAATTTTTTTGTATTTTTCATTGAAGCCAAGTCTGAAAATAGTATTTTTTATACAGAATAATTTAGGCACTTGACATTTTTTGATAATAGGAATTCAGTGTTTAAATTATGTACTATACAAATATTTTCAGGTACAGATTATGCTATACTAATAAACTCTTAATACTAAAATGATGGTTGTTTCTTGATTGAATTTGGACTATTTCGTAAAAAATCAAGTGTTGTTCAAGATGCTTGAGTGCAGCTCTATTCTAGTAATATCCATTAACTTGCAAACATTTTCTGCTCCATGAATCGGCTGGTGGACTGCAGAAATTTGAATGTTTTTCTAATCATCTTTGTTTTTTTGTCTCTGAGAGAATTCAATTATTGTCGGCCTGGCCTTGATATATCCAACTTTGGAAATATTATTGATCAGAGATTTGAACAAAGCTCTAGGATTTTTGGAGTTTCCGAAAATCGACGGGCTGTTCCACTTCACGACTTCATCTTCTACCGAGAGTTCATCATCACTTTCGTCTTCGAACGTATTATTTTGCAATTTTAATCTCCAATTTCCCATATCTCCAATTTCTATATACAAGTGGGTTTTCCATGATTCTGTATTCTTTAGTATTTCTTCCCAATATTCATCAATTGCCAGACTTTCATAGTCAATGGCATTATTGCACACTGGACACGCCCACTCAGCAGTATTTTTCTGAATTTGGATAAAATTATAAGCATCAAAGCATTCAAAGTGGACGCATGCTCGACTTTTTATAGGTATTCGTATTCGCTGAGCAGATATTGGACACTTGAGAGAGCGAACTATAAACTGAGCCTCGACGTCGTTTTGTTCAATTCGGGCAAAATCCAGTGATTGCAGAGTAACGGCGATTGTAATTTTAGGACGTGAAAATATTGTAGAAAGGATATCCAATTCAGATACAGGTTCAACCAGACAAGGGAAAAGCTTTACAGAAGTGGGTGATTTAGTGACTGTATACTCCAAATTGTTTTCGATGTTTCGACTCAGAATCAATTCATCGGTCAAATCCAGTGCTACAGAAATTCCCGACTTCATTCCATTATTACTTCCTTTATTAATATCAATAGCCTTTTTGTTGAATATCAATGTTACCTCCTTTGGATAGTCCAAGCCTACTCCATTCTCTAACTGTTTTGGAATATAGAGTCCCTTGCAGTATCTACTTTCCTCGCTCAAAATCGATATCAAGTAGACCTTTAGTTTACCACTGACTATGGCAGATATCTCTGAGTCTAGCAATCTGAAAGACGATCGCAGTCTTGTGTAGCATGTCTTTGGAGTGATATCTATAGGTAGATTGAGAGGTTTCTGAATATGGTAGAAGGGGTTGTTTCTCAATACAACTCGCCTTTCATTCTTCAGTTTCATGGGGAGAGTGTTGAGGTTTGATCTTCGCACTTTGGACAGAAGAGTTGCAGTGTCGAGACGAGAGCTTGAGCTCATTTGAAACAGCGGAAATGGCGATTTGATATATGGTGATTTGCGTAGGTGTTCAGTCTTGGTCATTCGTGATTCGACTTTGCTGGTAGAGGTCCTGATCTCACTAGAAAGCTGGCGTTCAACCCTCTTGCTATGCCTATATCGGGCCAGTTTTTTGAATACATTGTCTATTCGTTTGACATCACTTGTAGTATATCCACCATAAATGAACTCGAGGAGCCTTACTTTGAATTTTTCTTTCCCACCGTCGGTAGACAGTTTCAGATCTCGCAGTATTATTTTTATGTCATCTGTATTTAATTCATTGTTCACCAGATCGATGGAGTAGAGGTATTTGGACCGCAGAGTAGGAGTTAACATAGATTATAGATGGTTTTATGTAGAAGGGAGAAAAAAATAAACAAAAATACGAATAAAATATCAAAACGCGAATATCAAAACGCGAATATATCAAAATATCAAAACACGTTCAAAATTCAGTATATAGCGATAGAGCATCCGAGGAATTACACATAAATCAGAATAAATTAATATGGCGGTGTATATGGAGTACAATTGTTAGGAGGTCACCTTTTGTTGACTTTATTCCAGTTATTGTTGCCATTATTTGAAGGCATAGCATTTGGTCGTGCTTGGAAGTTTCTTCCTCCATTATTTGCGTTGTTCATGGGATTCATAGGCATGTTTGGCATGTTTGGCATGTTTGGCATGTTTGGCATATTAGGCATATTGGGCATATTGGGCATATTGGGCATGTTTGGCATATTGGGCATGTTGTTCATTGACGGGTTAGAAGGCATGAAGGAGTTTTGCATTCCAGCACCAAAGGGCACTGGTGGCGGACCGCTTGCAAACATGTTTGGAGCACCAGGAGGAGCTGGAAAGCCTGGCATCCCCGGAAAGCCTGGCATGATTGGAGCACCCATCATGGGCGGAGGACCCGACAAGCCCATCATTGACATGACTTTCTGGGGAGTGAAGTCACTTAGTTTGTCCTGCTTTGAGCAGTATGCCGCCCAGGTGAGCTCGTCAAATCCAAAGTTGAAGTAGTCAGTCAAATCTGCTCCAGGTTTGCGCCAGGGCTTGTCTTCGTAAGAGTCGAGCGACAGAGAAGTTATAGGTTGGTTCTGGTACTCGCCGACAGCGTCGATATCAAGAGACGCGCGAGTAACTGTGCTGTTGATACTTGAAGCTTTTGTAGGATCTTCCACGGTGGCTACGGTAGAGGCTACTGCTTTTGAATACGGGCCTTGTTTCAACGGAGCTTCCAACTTTTCACCGGGCTTGAGGTTGATGACGAACTCAATCTAGAGCGCACAGTTAGCACAGAGTCGGTAGTTGAGCATGGAATACATACCGATTCATCGTCAGAATCAGAATCGTACTGAGAATTTCCGTCTTCCATAGATGGAAGATCCGGGGTAGGAGTTGATTTGGCTGCGCAAGTGTTAGTTGGCGGGTTTGAAAAGCAGGAACAGGAGTACGCACTTTCAGCAGGAGCTTCTACCTTGAGTTTCTTCGGGGCAGGCTCATCCCCATATAAGAACTCATCTTCATCCTCGATTGCCATAGTTCTTGATGGTGAAAATAAGTGGTGGTGTAAAGTGAGAGTAAGTCCAGTGCTTTTTTTTTGTTACTCCTCCCAATTATTCAAGAACCCCCATCACCGCAAGAAATCGCGAACAATCAACATGGAGCCTTTGGCTGAAATTCCTGGTGAGCTGGTGAATGACGTTAATGCAGCAAATTTACTGAGGTCTCAAGTAGCGAAGCTGTTGAATTCAGATCCAAAGTCATTTCCTGGATGTCAGCCAGTGTCTTTTTCAAGGGAGCATTTGAAGACTTTGCAGCATGAAGAGTATGCTTTTTTTTGGTTTCTTGATAATTATGGCTAATTTTTTCCAGCTTTTATGTATGTGAAAAGTCTGATGGAGTGAGATTGTTGATGTACATTACTCGAGGTGTAAATAGTGGTGAAGAAAAGGTGTTTTTGGTAAGTTGAAGTTGAGATGAAATGAAGGAGTTGAACTAGAGTTGGTTGACTTGGAGTTGGTTGACTTGGAGTTGGTTGACTTGGAGTTGGTTGACTTGGAGCTGGTTGAAGTTGAACTGGAGCTGGTTGAAGTTGACCTGGTTGAAGTTGACCTGGTTGAAGTTGACCTGGTTGAAGTCGACCTGGAGCTGGTTGAAGTTGACCTGAAGCTGGTTGAAGTTGACCTGGCTAAACTGGAGTTGACCTGGAGCTGGTTAAAGTTGAACTAGAGCTGATTAAAGTCAAACTAGAGCTATTTGGAGCTGAAGTTTGAAGTCCATTGAAGCTAGTTGAACTGGAGCTAGAATTCATTGAAACTGAACTGAAGCTGGTTGATGTCGAGGTTGAAGTTCATTGAAGCTAGTTGACATTCAATCCAATCTTCAAGTTAATCCAACCTCCAAGTTAATCCAACCTCCAAGTTAATCCAACCTCCAAGTTAACAACCTCCAAGTTAACAACCTCCAAGTCAATCCAAGTTAACAACCCCAAGTTTATCTAAATAAATCCAATCTAACTCTCCAATAGATTGATCGAAAAAATGACTACTACTACGTGAAGAACCTCCATTTTCCAAATCCTGAAAAGCCCAAAGAATTCCTAGCAAATACTATAATCGACGGTGAACTGGTCATCTCTAAAGAGTCTCCAGGCAAAGAAAAACTCATTTTTCTTGTGTTTGACTGCTTGATGATCAATAACCAGTCTTTTGTAGCCAGAACACTCGATAAACGACTTGGATACTTTGGAAACCTGCTCTATAAACCGTTTCAAGAGTTCATGTCGGCCAATCCTGAAGCCGCGAAGCTGGCACCGTTTGAAATTCGATTCAAAAAAATGGAGTTCTCGTACACTCTCGAAAACGTCTTTGCAAACATTCTACCAAATCTCAAGCATGTATCCGACGGACTGATATTCACGTCAAAGAATGCTCCCTACGTTTTCAAGACAGACGATAAGATTCTCAAGTGGAAACCGCCAAACCTGAATACAATTGACTTTGTCCTCTCTTTAGAAATACCTGAAGTCACCGACGAAAAGTCAAATGAAGTTTATTACGACTACGATTCAATGCCTATATTCAACTTGAAAATCTGGACTGGCAGTCTGACATACCAGCCCATCTCGACAATGTATGTCACAGAAGAAGACTGGGCCAAGTTAAAGTCGTTCAACGAGCCTCTCGACGACCGCATTGTAGAATGCTTTCAAGACGATGATCAGAACTGGCGTTTCATGAGATTCAGAGACGATAAAGAGCACGGCAATCACATTAGCATCTACAAGAAGGTAATGAAGAGTATTCAGGATGGAGTTTCTGAGAACGAGCTTCTTATGGCATGCAACTCCATCAGAGAACATTGGAAAGAGCGTGAGAGAAAGCAGAAGGAAGAGGTGAGACGAAGAGAAGAGGAAAAGTCTAGGAAAAGGACTTCTTTACCTGAGAATTCAAGTGATTCCGTCTCTAAGCGTCCTAAAATCTTTTAAGTAGTCAGTGTACTCGAATAGAAGTTTTATATTCGTCTTGTATTGGGGCTGGAGTAGTCTTGGGTCGTCTCGTCATGGATATGGAGTAGTCTTGGGTCGTCTCTTAGAGTCTCTTGGGTTGTCTCTTAGAGTCTCTTGGGTCGTCTTCTGAAGTTCTCTTGGGTTGTCTCGTCCTGGAGTCTATTGAATCGTCTCGCCCTCGAGTCTTGAATCGTCGATCATATTGGGACTCGAAATATATTGGGATCATTAATTTATCGCTACGTTTCCATCTTTCCTCCTACAACACACTCGCTCACTACTAAGAAAGATTAAGACTATGTGGTTATCTGATACGCAGAGTAAGCTATAGACCTTGAGTTGTGATCAAAGCTAACGCGCAATAGAATTTGGAGTAGGCTTTACCGCGGGTGGTATGTCGACAACTGTCAAACCTCATCAAATCTAACCGTTCTGTAGGACTCATCTTCTTCTTGTTTGGCATCATAACATTCTTCAACTCTGCGCTTCTGGCCTTTGGCAATATCCTGTTTCTTGTGGGTCTGCTTCTCATCTTGGGCCCTCAAAAAACGCTGGGGTTTTTTCGAAACCGTCCGCCAAAAGGTACCGTGTGCTTTACGGCTGGGGTGATTCTAATTCTAGCCAAATACTCAATCATTGGATTTGCTGTCGAGAGTTTGGGTATTCTTGTTTTATTCGGTGATTTCTTTGGAGTCATCTTGGGCTTTCTACGAAGTATTCCAATAATCGGGCCCATTTTGAGTAACCCCAGAGTCGCTCCGGTAAGTGATCTTTCGTCTCAATCCTTCAATCGCTAACACCCCGACAGACAATGGACAGACTGGCAGGCACCAGAATCCTGCCTCTATGATGAATTCTATGAAAAAAAAAAAAAAAAAGGTAAACATTGGCATTAATTGTGTTCTCATTATTAAGAGTATAAAGTAACGTTTCTATATTCTAATTATTCGGCAAAAATAATCAGTTTTTTATTTTGAGTGGTTGCTTCTTCAATCACAAAGTTGAGATCTTCCTGATCAGCTAGCAGAATCAAATCTCCGTCTTCATCTTTGATTCTCACAGAAACAGGCTTGTCCGACTGTCCCAAGAGCTTCTGAGAAAGACGGGCTTGAAGATCTGAAAAGTTAATGTTGCGAGGAATGACGAGCATTCGGGTATCATTAGAGTGGTGGATTTTGACTTTAAGAGTAGAGGAATCGGAATCAGTGCCAATAGTAGGGTTGGCCTTGTTGGACGTGTCCAAGGGCTTTGTGTAGTAAGAGTTCATGGGGTCCAAAGACGAAGGAAGCTGGGGAGGTCCCTTGACAGAATCAGATCTCTTGGTGGTGGCCTGGGAGTCTTCGCCATTATAGTAGTCATATAGTCGTGAGGTGATTGGGGAAATTGGGGAGTTGGAATCAGACTTCAAGGTGCTCTTTGAAGTAGCGTTTTGGCCAGATGATTTGTTAGCAGGCCGAGCGTCAGTTCCATAGCTGTTACTGGTATTAATGTTATTATCGTGATACGGGGGTTGCAGGGCCATAGCGGCCTTGTTAATCTGCAAAGGATGGTGATCTGAGGAGTTCAGAGAAGAGAAAGAAGATGCATTGGTCGGAGTTTGAATGGAGCTATTAGATGGGGAAGTGTGTTTGATGCTAGAGCTGTTGCCGGGAAGGTTGGGTAGCTTGGAACCGCTATCAGAGTTCAAACGAACGGAAGGACTTGGATGCAGAACGGTGCTTCCCATTGACGAAGACCTAGGAGGAATGACGGCAGCATTAGACAAGTCATTTTGTTTTTCTTCAGTCTGGCTGGATTTAGAATTATACTTGTCTCCAAGAATGTATTGCACTTTTGTTTCAGTGAGTCTGAAGAGCGAACCTTGAGGGACGGAGAAGAGGGAGTAGACCATGGACTTGGACTTTGAGTTGCGCTTGTCGTTCATCATGCTCACGATTGAATCATCAGATGAGACAGCAGAAATGATATGGGTGGACTTTGGAGGCGCGAGAATGCTGAAGCGCTGGGCTCGTTTGTCAAAGTCCTTGGGAAGCTTTAAGGTTGAACGCATGTCGACGCCGGACTGCAAGAACTCAGGAGAGCTTGAAAAATGGGTCAAGGCTTCGTCAAGAATGCTGTGCTCTGAGATGTAGCGCTTTTCTTTGACTGCGAATCCGAGATCGTAGATGCCTACGGTGGTTTGGCCAGAGTAGATGTAGGAGAGGGCACGGTTGTACATGATTTCGCAGGAGTATAGTTTGTATTCGAGTCCGAGCTGTTGGTAGTTGATGACGGAGTTGCCTCTGAGCAGCTTGAGAGCGGTGTTGAAGGAGGCAGCGGCCTTCTTGTAGGTTCCGCTGAGGAACCTACAGACGCCGATTTGAAAGTAGGAGATGGCCATGTAGTTGTCGCTTTCAATGGACAGTTTGAAGTAGGAGATGGCTTCTTGGTAGTTGCCCAGGGTAGCGTAGATGGAAGCTATATTGTAGTTGATTTTCGAGTTTTTGTTCTCGATATCGAGGAACTGTTGGAGGGCATCGTTGAGGTTTCCTTGGTCGAATTTGTCGAGGCCTTGGAGCCACTGGGTGATGAGGAGGGTGTAGGATCGCGAGGGGCCTAGATCAGATTCCTGGAGGTTGCTTTTGGCAGAGCCGGAGGCTTCTACCGGGGAGTATCTGACTGCGGTGGTAGTCATTGTCGGGGTCTCTGCGTTGGTATTTAGAGAAGAAGGAGGAGGATGCAAATATATATATATATATATATATATTGTTGATGAGCCAAAACAATTTATCTAAAAAGCTCTTGTGAGACACTGGTTTCAAACTGGCCAGGTTCATTTTTTATGAATGGTTAGAGCTGATTATGTCTCGGATTTGTTTTTGTTATTAATTTTATTCGTGTTATTTGATGGTTTTGGCTTCATGCCAGATTGACTGTTTCACAGACCAAACAGTGAGATTACTATAAACAAATCCAATATTACTGGTTCTGAGACACTTGTGAAGATTATGTCTTAGGGAGTAGGTTTGAATCGCTGATCTGTTAAGCAGTGGTGAGAGATTTCGGTTCTGCATGGAAGAAGTAGAGAATGGAGTTTGGGTTTAAAACAGAATACGTAGGGATGAGAGGAGGAGGAGGAGGTGGAGGAGATGGAGATGGAGATGGAGATGGAGATGGAGATGGAGATGGAGAAGAAGAAGAAGAAGAAGAAGAAGAAGAAGAAGAAGAAGAAGAAGAAGAAGAAGAAGAAGATGAAGAAGACGATGAAGAAGAAGATGAAGAAGATGAAGAAGATGAAGCCAAAGATGAAGCCAAAACCAAACCAAATACAAAATGACAAGAAATAGACGAGACAACGAGACGAGACGAAGACAAAAATAGTCTGATTCATATATACAAGTACAAAGAGCCATGTTTGATTGCTCGGATCAATGTTAATTTCAGCTAAACCTCGACAAAAGTCTTGAACTTCTTCAACCAGTCAAGATACTCTTTATTCTCGCGGTAAGAAGAATACTCAGCAATAAAGTCAGCCAACTCAGAATTGATACCTCGAGCCTCCAAGTAGGTCTCAAAAGAAGATTGAACATTCTCGTCCAAATTGTCAAAAGGAGGACCCTGATAAACTTCCCTTCTCTTAAAGTCGGCTTCAACAGTATTGGCAAGAGCAGCCTCAGCAGAAGCATAAGGAGTAATGCTCTCAATCATAATAACGGCGTGCTGGACAACGCATTCGACACCAAGAGCAGAACCAGGCTTCTCAATAACAATATTTGCTCTAACAGGAGGCAAATCTTCGCCAAACTCCTCTCCTTCTTCCTCAGAGGCTTCCTGTTCAAACATTTGCTCAGGAGATTCGTTAGTGATGTCTGAGACAGAGAAAAAGACATGAACGGTTTCATCGCCAATCTTCTTGACCAGTTCAACCTCGTCAATACCGTCTTTCTGGACCACTTCGAAGCCCGAAGTTTTGAGAAAGTCGTTGACGATTTCAGGCGAAGCTTCTTGGCTGTCGACTTCGACGCTGATCTCAGACTTGAGCACGTCGAGCAGCTGAGAGTTGGCTGACGACAAAGAAGGTTTGTTGGCCAGGCGAGACGAGACGGAGAAGGTGCGGAGAGCAGGAGTGGCTCTGGGGAGCGCCAGAATGCTCTGTCTAGAGACAGTTCTGAGACCCATACGGAGGGCAGATCTGAAGGCGAGCGAGGACATGATTATCTGGGATGGGCAAGTTAGTGGAAGGAGGAAGGAAAATTTTAGTTGTCAAAATATTTTTCAGCCTAATTTTGGTCCAGGTCAGGTTTATTTATTTAGGTGGGAAGTGGGTTTTTCGGTAGATTTGGGTTCTGTTAGGAGTTATCTGGGTTCTCTGTTATAGAAGTGATTTGGATTGTCTAGTAGCGGTGATCTGAGTTCTCTTAGCGGTGATCTGAGTTCTCTTAGCGGTGATTCGAGCTCTCTTAGCGGTGATTCGAGCTCTCTAGTAGCGGGTAGTCTGGTGTAGCGGGTTCTCAGGTTCTCGGTATACCGGTGATTTGGGTTCTCGGGTTCTCAGGTTCTCGAGTCCTCAGGTTCTCGAGTCCTCAGGCTCTCAATCTCTCAGGTTCTCGAGTCCTCAGGCTCTCAATCTCTCAGGTCCTCAAACTCTCAAACTCTCGAGTCCTCAGGCTCCCTAACTCCCTGAACCCGCTTCAACCCAACCCAATCCTCCAACCCAATCCTCCAACCCCCAAACTCCTAAATCTCCATGAAACTTTTCACAAAAAAACAAGGTTAGGGCTAAGGCCGGGTAACTCGTAGCTTTTTTTCGATACCTTTTTCTTTCCTACACCTGTGCGTTACCTCCTTTCACCTCGAGACCAGAACCACCAGATCATCATGTCACAGCTCTTCTCAACAGCTAGATCAGACACCCTTTGTACGTGCATCAGCTCCAAAGCTCCAGACATTCAGCTAATTGTTCATAGTCCTCAGCGGAGAAAAGATTAGCGGTGAAGATATCAGAAACCAAAATGGTACGTGATCCTCCTACTGCTGCTCGTGTAGCTGCTAACAGACCATAGTCCTTGCGTGTCAAGCCATTGCAAACGTCCTCAAGTCTTCCCTGGGTCCCGTCGGTCTGGACAAAATGCTCGTCGACGATATCGGTGAAGTCACCGTCACCAACGACGGCGCCACCATTCTGAATCTGCTCGATGTCGAACACCCAGCTGGAAAGATCTTGGTAGAACTGGCCCAGCAACAGGACAGAGAAATCGGCGACGGCACGACCTCAGTCGTCATTATTGCTTCGGAGCTGCTCAGAAGAGCCAACGAATTGGTCAAGAACAAGATCCATCCCACAACCATCATCACCGGCTACCGTCTGGCTTTGAAAGAAGCCGTCAAGTATATCAACGAAGTCATGAGCACTTCTGTCGAAGCGCTGGGCAAAGAAACTCTCGTCAACATTGCAAAGACCTCCATGTCGAGTAAGATCATTGGCGCTGATTCGGACTTTTTCTCTCAGATGGTTGTTGACGCCATGCTGGCTGTTAAAACCACCAACACCAGAGGCGAAACCAAGTATCCTGTCAAGGCCGTCAACATTTTGAAGGCCCACGGTAAATCTTCCACAGAGTCTATGCTCGTCAGGGGATATGCCCTTAACTGCACTGTCGCTTCGCAAGCTATGAAGACCAAGATTGTCAACGCCAAAATCGCCGTCTTGGACATGAACTTACAAAAGGCTAGAATGGCTATGGGTGTTAACATCACCATTGATGATCCCGAGCAGCTTGAGGCAATCAGAAAGAGAGAATACGACATTATTCAGGAGCGAATCAACAAGATCATTGACGCCGGTGCCAACGTTGTTCTTACTACCAAGGGCATTGATGATCTCTGCTTGAAGCTGTTTGTCGAGGCCGGCGTTATGGCAGTCAGAAGATGCAAGAAGGAGGACTTGAGACGTATTGCTCGTGCTTCCGGCGCTACTCTTGTGTCTTCTCTGTCCAATTTGGAGGGCGAAGAGACTTTTGAGCCGAGCTATCTTGGTAACGCTGAAGAAGTGTCTCAGGAGCGAATTTCCGATGATGAGTGTATTCTCATCAAGGGGACCAAGACACATTCGTCCAGTTCCATCATTTTGCGAGGTTCTAACGACTATCAGTTGGATGAGATGGAGAGATCGGTTCACGATTCGTTGTCGGTTGTGAAGCGCACTCTTGAGAGTGGTACTGTTGTTCCTGGAGGAGGTGCTGTTGAGACTGCGTTGAACATATACCTGGAGAATTTTGCTACTTCTCTTGGTTCGCGTGAACAGCTGGCTATTGCTGAGTTTGCCAGTGCTCTGTTGATAATTCCCAAGACTTTAGCTGTGAATGCGGCCAAAGATTCGAGTGATCTTGTCGCCAAGTTACGATCTTACCATGCTGCCAGCCAGTCTGCTTCGTTAACGGATGTCAAGAAGAGGAATTACAAGAATTTCGGTCTTGATTTGATAAATGGTAAGATTGTTGATGAAGTCAAAAAGGGTGTTTTAGAGCCTACAGTTAGTAAGATCAAGAGTTTGAAGAGTGCTTTAGAGGCTTGTATTGCGATTCTTCGAATTGATACAATGATCAAGGTTGATCCTGAGAAGCCTCAGGATGATGGACATCATCATTAGATTTGTAAAAACAGTGTAGATAATTGAATATATCAGAGTATCTGGGAGAGTATAACTGTGGGATGACTGAGTATCAGGAAGTTCAATATAAATTTCAAGTCCAACGGCCTAATTCATTATAACGGAAAAGCAAATACCAAGCCCATAAAAAAAAAAAAGCGTGCAATTTATTCCACCTTAAAGTTTCACCTACCTCCAATTCTTTAAGTCACTCAACATCTACCTAAAGCCCACTTGAAGCCCACTTGAAGTCATGTCTGAAGTGCAACCTGCAAAGAAACGAAGACCCCATAATAAATCGAAAAACGGCTGTTTAAAGTGCAAGAAACGAAGAGTCAAGTGCGATGAATCAAAGCCAAAGTGCAAAAACTGCCTTCATCTGAAGCTGGAATGTCTCTACATCAACCCCGACCAAGAAGACCAGAATGCCTCGATCAGCTCCAAAACCAACCGCCAAAGCACTTCCATCAGAGCTCCAGGCCCGTATCCCACTCTCAACACAAACGACATTCAACTATTCTACCACTTCACTAAAACAGTCTGTAATACCATCGTCGCCGCTGGAATCTCCAACTCTAAAATCTGGTGCGAAGACGTCCCAGAACTGGCATTCAAATATGACTTCCTTATGCATACGATTCTCATGATATCGGCTACTCATCTGTCTATGGATGACCTTGTGGGCCACCACCGCTACCACGCGCTGAAACTTCTTGCCGTTGAAGCTAGACACATCACTCCGGAAAACCTGGATCCCTTGGTCGCGTCCTCCATCCTGCTCATTCTTGATTCTCTGGCAAACGCTTCGAAGGACAATACGACTTCGATGCGATACCTGCCTTCTAATACCTGGCTTCACCATGTTCGCGGAGCGGCCACCATTCTTACCGATATTGGAGAGCCCCCGAAAGAAAGCAGGTTCTATAGGTTGATCAACAACGACCTGAGTGACCTAGCCGAGGGTTTTATACAAGACCAAACGACGCTGAACCCGTACGAAAACTCGCCGCTGGAATGCTTTATACCGGAGCTGAGTTCTTTGTATCCTGTTCAGTACTCGTCGCCATATTTCCAGTCTCTGTGCTACATTGACAAGCTGTTCAAGCAGCGGTACAAGAATGATTTTATTCTACGGGTGTTTTCGTTTCCAGCGCTGCTGGATCAGAACATTGTTCGTTTGCTGCAGCAGAACGACGAGTCGGCCAAGCTGATTGTGAAAACGTATTACCGAATGGTGAGGTCGTTTACGGCCGAACAACGTGATTCTATATGGTTTTTGGAGGGAGTCGGCAAAGTTCTACCTATTGATGAAGATTCCGAGTTTGGTGGTTTGAGTTTTATAAGCGATGCTCTCAAGATTCAGCAGTTTCAGCACTTTGATTGGAACTCGATAATCAATGGTTCTTCAGCGTTTGATGCTGCGTTTTCACTGGATGGAGAGTTAGCGACAGCGACTCCATCTCCATCTGCCATTAGCATTAGTATGGGTTTAGAGCCTGATTTATATCAACTTTCCAAGCAGACTGATTCTGAAAAGTCAGAGGAGCCGATACAATTTGATTATACAATGAAGTGAATGGAAGGTGAGTTTTGTTGATGGGTTTTCATTGGGTTTTCATTGGGTTTTCTTTGGGTTTTCTTTGGGTTTTCTTTTGGTTCTCATTGAGGGTTCATTGAGTTCTCATTGAGGTCTCATTGGATTCTCATTGGATTCTCATTGAGGGTTTATTTGGTTCCCATTGAGGGTTCATTAAGGGTTCTCGGGTTTTCGGTTCATTGAGGGTTCTCGAGGGTTCGTTTTCGAGGATACGCTTTGGTTTAAGCTTTTGAAATTTACACTTTGCTATACGCTCCAGTTTGAAAATGTCTGGGGTTCTTATTGAGTTCACGGTAGCGAATTTAGGTCTTGCTGGGGTAATCTTAAATAGACTACGTCATATGAGCTTAATTCAAGGTCGCGTGATTCCATATTTGTTAATGAAGGCATCTGGAGGCATCTGGAGAAGGATTGAGTTTGGAGGGCGATTCTCAAACTTGAAGGAATAAGATTTGAACTTAAACATCACCCTATGGCAGGTAACCTGATGTTGGTGTCTCATTTAGTGTTTACTGTTGTTTACTGTTGATACTATTGTTACTATAGTATTCAAGTTCATGTTACTATAGTACTCAAGTTCATGTTACTATAGTATTCTATTGTTACTACAGTCTTTTCATTTACTCATGTCACTGGGTTCATTCACTATTGTGTTATCATTCACTCATTATACACATTAATAATTGTCAATTTGGAAACCTCGTTGCCTAAACTTATCTCTTTGATTCAAAGAAATGATTGAAAGCTTTGGACTAAAGCGAGCATCCTTAATCCAAACATGTATGCCTCTTGCATGGAAATAACTAGTGTTCCATAGCTCCATCATTAAACAAGCTTTGGGGTATCGTTCTTTTCTGTAGTGTTTGATTGCTTTGCGGTGTTCTGGCCGAGCAATGACACTTGGATACCGCGCACAAGTTACCAGGTCCTCTAAAAACTTTGTCCAGTCGTCCTGGCAGACGTCCTTCTTTTCCAGCTCAACGGGGTACAGAGGCAGGACTCCAAAGCGGAGGTCATTGTAGACGGCCTGGACGGCTATTGGAGCAAAGTACGAGTCGTTGAGAGGTTTAGGAGCGTATGAGAATTGCGCAGGACTTTGGTAGAGAGGGTCTACTGGCATGTAGGACTCATCTGGGATGGAAAAGTTGACAGATAGAGGAATGAAGTTGCCAGTCTTTGGCAGACAGATGGCCAGATGGGAGTCTTGGTAGGTTGGTAGTAGACTGTTGAATTCGTCTTGTTCATATTCATTTAGGAATGATTCAGACTCTACTGAGGAGGTTGAGTCTGTACTTGAGCGTCTTCTGAAGAACATTTTGTAGGGTAGAAAGTTAAGAAAGTAGTTAAGAAAAAAATGTGAAAACAACTAAGGGATTCGCACTGTTTATATACTTTGGTCTCGCATTTTTTTCCTGAATACAAATTATCCGGCATGTTGATATTGCTAATGATATCATTGAAATTCTGCTTTTATTGTTCATGGAGCATGATAATTAATGATTTTTATTCTTAATTCTTCTTAATTCTTCTTATGATTCTTATGATTCTTATGATTCTTATGATTCTTATGATTCTTACTCTTCTTACTCTTTGCGATTGTTTAGGTCTTCCCCAGTTTTCCCGTTCCCCAGTATTCCCGTTTTTCCCCAGTTTTCCCGTTTTACCCCAAGTTTTCCAGAAGGCTCTAATCTCGCCACTCTGGATTCTTGAAGCTCCTTGGACAAAGCTAATTTTCATACACATGCTCAACTTTATTCAAACCTAATTGCGTAGCAAACGAGATGGTGATTCATGCTTGAATGAACTATGACCTCAGTGACGAGCGTTCCACAGGCCTTTCACAAGTTCACTAATGCTTGTTAATTAATATTTATGTATTGTTGCTGGGAGCTGAGATGGAGCTGGAGTTGGGTTGGAGGGTTGCTGGGTTGCTGAGTTGCTGAATCAATTGAGATTAAGGTGAGGAGGTGGTGGAGAGTAACTAGGTGAGTAGAGAATACTAAGAGAGAATACTAAGTAAAGAGAGAATACAAAGTAAAGAGAGAATACAAAGTAAAGAGTAGAGAAGATCACGAAGTAGTCAGATCAACTTAAGAACTCTAGAACTCTAGAACTCTAGAACTCTAGAACTCTAGAACTCAACAACTCAACTCATTCAAGATCTCAACTCATTCAAGATCTCAACTCAACCAAGAACTCATTTCAACCAAGAACTCAAAGCTCTACCCCAATTCACTCATCTCAACTGATTTATACTTGACACAAGAACTATCAAATGGTGTCTTCAAAGCTCCTGCAAGACTCTTTAATGCTACCGCCGAAGAATGATCCAGCATCCCTCGAAGATATCGCAATTGATCCATCAACTCCAACCGCTTATACACTAGTATCGCCTGCACTCTCTGCTCAATCACTAGCTTAGGCAAATACAAATCCTTAATCGAAAAATGATCCTCGACATCCTCCTCTGGCTGAAGTGCATCGTGTAAAGTAGTAACTATCGACGTATACTTGTCCAACAAACCAGTACAGGCCGTCTCAATATGCTTTTGATTCTGCAATTGTATCTTCAGCCTAACGTTCTCTCTGCTGTCTTGCGCTGTCGCGCTGCGAGACGCTTCGGAAACCGCTCCAGCCACCGTTTCGGGCACCGCTCCGGGAACCGTTTCGGGCACCGTTTCGGGCACCGCTGTTAACTGGCCGGTCAGACTCTGCTGGTACCGTTGCAGCTCCAAAATGTTTTCTGAAACGGTCTCAAGGCTCGCAATCAGCCCACGATTCGACTTGGCCTGGCTCGCTAGTCTGTCCGTCAGCTCTGAAATGCGATTGAGCTCTTGCTTGACTCCCGCTTCAGGATCCGGACGCTCGTCTTCATAGTCCATGGCTTCTTAAAGTTTGGTCACAAACAACTTTTTTGGAGAAATACTTTCTCCAACCTTACTACAACGTTTCTCTACTACGACTTCAAGTTAGCACAACAATGCTTCGTTCGTTCCAAAACCTCAGAGGAACTCTTACTCTTTTGTATGTGTTTGAGCTTTTGTATGTGTTTGCGCTCTTGAAGACTCTGCTAACCTTTGTAGCCATGTACCAAAGTCTCCTGTATCTCAGTCTTTGTACAAGCTGATTCAGTCCAAGTATCCTGCTCAATCCCATTCCAAGTTTGCTGTTGAGATCACAGAGTCTCGTCCTACGCCCGAGCAGCTGGCCTTTTTGCGCAGTGCAAAGTCTCTTCCGGCGCAGTATAAGACTGGTGAAGATCTCGAGTCTTTTGGCGGCAAGGCCCCTATTCTTGTCGATTGGGATAACGGCAAAGTCGCTGTTGATGACTTTGAGAACAGCAAGAGGATTTTACAGGAACGAGAAGCTGAATTGTAGTTATCTATAACTTTCTATGTACTTCAATGGCTTCAATGATGAATTTTCAATGGTTCAATGGCTTCAATGTTGAATCTTCAATGGCTCAATGTTGAATCTTCGTGTTTCTTCATGTCTCTATCTCCATCTCCATCTCCATCTCCATCTCCATCGTCTGTCTCTCATCCAACCTTCTTTCCATTCACAATAATAATCACTTGTTCAGCATCCTGATCACTATCATCCAACATCTCAGAAGGACCTTTAAACGTCTTTCTACCTTGTACAAACCACAATAAAGTGGCATATGCAAATATCAGTGCAATGAGAATGCAAGTATAGTTCATCGTTGATACCGTCACTGGAGCCAGCGTAGGAAAAAACATGGTGATGGAGACAAACATTAGCCATACCAGTGCAATCACATTGAGTACAGGCCCTGCCCGTCCAAGGTTCCACGGCCTTTTGATATCTCCTCCATTGGTAGCAAAGTAAAACTGGTCCATTCTGTGCTTCCGCCCATAAACCAGACAGCAAAGTATCGGAATGCCATAAGTAATCTCATGCCCAATAGTCGTGATTGATATAATCGTATTGAAAACAACGTCCGAGGTAAGGTAGAGAGCTATTGTGACGCTTTGCAGTACACAAGAAAAGGCAATGGCATTAATCGGCCCATCGTGTGTCTTTGAGACTCGCGCAAAGACCTTTGGAAACATAAAAGCTCCGTCTCGCGCAAAAGAATAAATGGTACGAGAATTGGCTATAGTCATTGCATTGCCAGCAATGACAGCGGCAATAGCAGGACAGCTCGCCAGGAAAATGGCCGCTGGCTTGGAATTGGTGATATTCATTAGCAATTGCAGGTATGGTGCTCCCGTCGCAGTGTGCAAAAGCCCTGGAATATCGTACAATGAAGCACACAGCGCTATTAGAAACAGAAATCCATATAATATACTACTGACAAGCACTACCATAAGAGCTTTTGGAACGCCCGTACTGGGATTTGCCATCTCTTCTGACAAATGTGTAACAGACTCATATCCTGTGAAAGTATACGCCGATTGGAGCATTCCGAGAATAAACACATAACCTTTAGAGCTGAAGCCAGTGTGGTTCGTGTACTCGGTGAAGATGAACTTTGCATCTTGTCTTTGGTCTCTGGTCATAACCAGCATAACGATTATCGTAGCCAAGCAGGTTACTACGTTCGTTACAAAGATGGTAGAGATGGATTTTGCTTGCCATTTGCTTGCCCATATATTGCAAATAAGAGAGAGGACAATTAGGCCTACTGAAGCCAATACATAATGCCAATTTTTTGGTTCATAAGATGGTCTCGACAGATTCACGCAGCCCAATATAATGAAAACTCCTTGGAAAAACGCACTCGCTGCAAACGCAATTTGTGAAAAGATGTTAAAGTATCCAGTGTACCAAGATGCAATAATTCGGTACTTTTTTGAAGCCAGTTGAAAAGCCCACGAGCAGGGACCGCCGGATACTGGATATACTGCTGAGATTTCAGCCATCGACAAGGCTACAACTACTGTGAAAATTGAAACTATGATATACCCCCATACCAGCGTCACTGGCCCTCCAGACTGTAGTGGAGAGCCCAAGGTATTTGCGAGTGCCGACGGAGGAGACAATGTAGCAATGCCAAATGCAATCAATGAGAAGAGAGAGTAAGTACACTTAAGCTCCTGCTTATAACCATCCATTTCAGTTATTTCGCTGACTACTTGTGCCTTTTCGGCTGAAGTAGTTTTTCCCATGATATTTGTGACAAGCTCGGTGGTCTTTGAAGAAAATCGAGATATATGATAGTTATTATATGAATTAGAACTACGTTAGTCGGAACCGTCTCAATGAGAGAATCAATGGACCAACAAGCAGGTCGGCTTTAGCATTAATAGAGTGATCGAGATCAAAATTACTGTTTTTCGGACTTGTCTCAGCGATAGCTTTTACTAGCTCAATTAATACTCCAAAAGATCTGAAAAGTTCACCATCAGTGGCCAGTTGAATTTTACGGACCGAGTGAAATATGAGATACAACTGTTTTATTAGATATCTTGGGGGTTTTCGTGCTATTTGCCAGACATTTTGGATCAACGGTTTTTTCTCTGGATTGGAATAACTGTTTGAAATGGATCAAGACTTGTTTTTAGGACCACCATTCTTTTCTTTGAGAATGAAGAGAATTCCTTTAAGCTTCAGTTTCAGTTTGGTCTGTTGACTTATTGTAAGCATTTTATAACGATACTCGTAGTCTCAGAGGATAATTGGAGATACAATGATTCGCTTGAGGGATGTTTCATGAGCACTTGAAACTCTTTACCTCCATATTACAACTATTCAAATGAGTTCGTTGGTAATTATATCATTCCAAGCGGTGATGGTTTTTCTTGTACTGGAAACGACAGTTATGTTTCAACAAAGCATTCAGCATGAAATAAACTGGTTCTTCACATTGCTATATACGTAAAGTTTCATGGACTTTTTTCGTGACGAACAATTGCAGCTCAGCGCCATTACAGATCCATTTGATCCAGATTATCAAATTGATCGGTTTCCATGATCGTTTCAAGTGTTAACTTTGTTGATCTAGATAATTGTAGTCAGAATATGGTTATATGATGTCCGTAGTTTGCTATCAATAAGCCTTGATGGCCAAGTTGGTAAGGCGCGTCACTAGTAATGACGAGATCGTCGGTTCGAATCCGGCTCGAGGCAAATCTTTTTGACAAATTGGGACTTGTGAAATTTGTACTAAAAAATATTATAAGAATTTATTCTATTTATTTTTTTTTTTTATTTTTTATTCTATTTATTTATGTATTTATTTTTTTATTTTTTTATTCTATTTTTTTTATTCATTTAATTATATTCTATTTTTTATCCTCTATTCTCTATTTTATCCTATTTATTAAACTAATATGCTAAAAATATGTATGAAGAAATAATAAGCACCAAGTAATCAAGTAAAGCTTGTGCTTTATGATTGAAGTTCTCAAGATTGTAGTTAAAGTAATTAGTATTTGCATATCCGTGTTCAATCGAGTTATCCAGGCCATCCCAAAAGTCGTATCCAAGGTAAAGAAAGTCGTGAAAGAGCGAAGAAGTTAAACTTCGACCTTAGTAGCAAGATATCTCTTACCTCTAAAGACATCGAAAGCTTGAATGGAACTTGTGACAAGCCATAAGGCGGCTTGAACAATTTGCAAGACGAGAACGGATCTAGTTTGGGCACATTTGTCACTGCCAAACGGATTGAAAGCACCCCACTTGCAAGTCAAGTTTGGGCTGACGGCATTCAACAACCAGAAGAAGGACAAAACCCAACCAACGGCCAATGCGAGATCCCAGAGGAAGAAGAGACGATGTTGGTAGCTGAAGCAGTACATGAATTGGGTGAGCATGGCAAAAGCGGCGACGACGAGGACGAAAACGTAGGGAGAAGAGGCCGATTCACCGGCGCTAGTTTGGAGTTTGATATAGTAAGCCATGATACCAAGGACGACACCGCTGAAGAAGAATTGCACGAGTCGAAGGGCCAGGACGAACAGGTTTGTAGAGGCCAGAGCAGTCAGCTTGGTGACTTTGGGGAGAAATGAGTATGTTTCTTTCTTGAACGGGTTCCACTTGACCATTTTATCGAATCGTGGAAGTCAGTATCGTTTGTGAATCGTGGGAGCAGATGTTTGTGAATTGGGTTTGAAGGTAATCAGGATTGATTCAAATGATGGTATTGTAGACCGAACTTAAATCAGCAATCCGGGAACAGGAGTATTTATATCATACCGGAGCGTAGCAGTTTGAACGAAGATCGTTAAGAAGGAGGATAAAAATAAAAGGCTGGAAGTTCAGCCATGAGAAACTGCACTGCGCTAAGCAGTATCCACTGTCAGCCTTTCCAAGTTTCAGCCGTATCGTGGGAGGAATCAGCGATGGACTGGCTGGGTATCTGAGAAGGATTGAAGGGACGGAGAAGCAGAAACCATTTTACTTCAGATGGTGATGGTAGTTGGTGATGGTAGTTAGTGATGGTAGTTGGCGATAGCAGTTGGTGTCAGTTGGTGTCAGTTGGTGTCAGTTGGTATTAGTTGATACCAGTTAATACCAGTTGATACCAGTTAATACCAGTTGAGAAGTTACCAGTTAGTGATCGTTGATGTTACAAGTAATGATTCTCCAGTTAGTTGGTTACAATTAGCCATTAGACACAATTAGTTCTAGTTGATCCGACACAGTTAGCTCTAGTTGATCCGTTCGATATAGTTAGTTCTTCTCGTTAGACAGTTCCGACAGTTCCATTAGACAATTCTATTCTTTTCGTTAAAAGTTCAGTTGCTCCATTCAATTGCTCAATTGCTCAGTTAATGCTAATCATGATACAAAGAACGCAGCTCTGGTAAAGGCCGACCCGCCAGAACCAAAGGAACTTGCATGATATTGAACGAGATAGTTTGGTGGTTGGGTTGCTTTACCAAGGTACCTTTTTATAGCACGAAAGAAGCAAACTTAAAGGGATTGAAGCACAAGGAACGTCATCCATCTCTTTGAAAGCGTTGAAAGTTTAAGCATGAAACTCATCGTACACTAAAGAACTGTTTAAACTGATAAAGGACTCAATTCTGATCACCAAACTCCCAAACCCCAGTTTTACCTGTCAAACCACAATGGCCAAATCATTGAAACGACTATTGGTATGCCTCATGTTCTCAGGAGCTCTGGCAGTACCGCAGGATTCGGTTTCTAGGGGGGTCCCGACTCTCAGAGAGGACCCGATACTCAGAGAGAACCCGACTCTTAAAGAGAACCCGACTCTCAGAGAGAACCCGATACTCAAAGAGAACCCGACTCTTAAAGAAAACCCGACTCTCAAAGAAAACCCGACTCTCAAAGAGAACCCCACGCCCAGACCCGTTGCAATATGGCACGGGCTAGGAGATGCCTTTGACTCACCGTCCCAGCAACGACTGCAGTCTCGAATAAAAGATATACACAATGGCATTGAGATTCACGCCATCTACGCGACCAATTCTTCATCTGGAGACGACCAGCAGGCCTCCTTCCAGGGCGACATGAATGAAATCATTGAGCAGGTTTGCAGCCAGCTCAAGGAATGGTATCAGGGCACCGACGGTTACGATGCAATTGGGTTTTCGCAGGGCGGTTTGTTTCTTCGAGCTGCCATTGAGCGATGCAATTTGCCTATTCGAAATCTCATAACCTTTGGTTCTCCCCATAATGGCATTTCGGACTTTCTCTACTGCACGCCCGGAGCTCTGGTTTGCAAAGCTGAAAACGCATTGTTGAAGAGCCAGGCTCTCAGGCAGTATGAGCAAACACATATTGTTCCTGCCCAGTACTTTCGTGATCCCTCAGACCTCGACTCTTATTTGGCCAAGTCGTTGTTTTTGGCCGACGTTAACAACGAGAACGAGAAGAATACTACCTACGCACAGAATCTGTCTACGAATTTACAAAAGCTTGTTCTCATTGCCTTTGATCAGGACAAAACTGTCATTCCTAAAGAAAGTGCCTGGTTTCAAGATGGTTCCGAGGTCGGTTTTCGGGACCGACGCTTTTATAAAGAGGATTGGCTTGGTTTGAGAAGTTTTGAAGAGCGAGTTGGATTCAAGGCAATTGAGTTACTAGAATTGAATGGTGAGCATATGCAGATAGGTGATGATGATTTTGATGATATAGTTAAGAGGTATTTAGGCTCTACTCGTACAACTATGAAGATTGTACATCAACCAGTCTAAGGAGGCTAAGGAGACTGGGGAGACTGAGGAGACTGAAGGAGACTGAAGGAAACTAAGTATACTGTTGATTCAATATATTATTTATTCAATATATTATTTATTCAATTTATTTATTCAATTTATTTATTCAATTTATTTATTCAATTTATTTATTCAATTTATTCATTCAATTTATTCAATTTATTCAATTTATTCAATTTATTCAATTTATTCAATTTATTCAATTTATTCATTCAATATATATTCTAATTACAAGTTTAAAGTCAGGTGACTAAATCACATGAATTTCACCTGACTTCAAATCACCTGATTTAAATCACGTACTTTTCATACCAATGAATATCTCATCACACTTCTATATGGCGCACTTTTCATACCGATGAATATCTCATCACAATTATATGCCTAAATCTTTGTATTACCACCAAATCTTCCAACCGCCCACTCTTTTTTCACTTCCAGTCACCCTACTCAAGTGTCACCCTACCTAACCATCCGCGACTCACAGTCAAACGACGAAAACACTATCAAAAGCGAGAGTCAAGAGATACCAAAGCCTGCTTGACCCACCAAAACGCCAAACGCGCTCTGAAAAATCAATTTAATTAAAATCGCGACACGAAAATTTAGGCCCTGTCGTCCAGACCAAATTGTCAAGACATAATGGACGAACCTTCTCTCAAAGATCACGAAAGTCGTCGTGGGCCCAACCAGCCAGCAGCCCATGGAACCGACGACGGAACCGACAACGGAACCCCCCACGGAACCCCCCATGAAAACGAACACGGAACCGACCAGCAATTCACAGACAACGAAGTAGCCACCATCGCTGCCGCCGTCGCTGCCGTCGACGGCGACGACGACGGTGCCGGAGCCCAAGCACTGCTGGAATTGGGAGGAAAGAAGAAGGCTAAAACCAGCAAGTTCCAAAAGGGCTCCTCGCCAGACGTGGAGGTCGACGATAATGACATCAAGAAAGAGAATCAGGCCCAGGTGCCGCCCCAGAGCTCAGCAAAGAAGACCTCGGCCACCAACGGATCCCAAGATTTCGAGTCCGAGCTGCAAGAGTTCTTTGGCCAAAATGGCAACTGGCAAAGGTTCTACGCCGACCCAGAAAACGTCGAGGCTGCTCAGAATCACCATCCTGGCGAACCCCAGCACAGTAGAAGCCCTGCTTCTCCAAACAGCACCAGCTTCATGATGGCGGACCCTGACGATGCTGCCAGCGAAGAACGAAATCCTAAACGGCAGCGAGTCAGAGAGGTCGAAGTCGATCCAGCGCTGGAGTTGTTGGAAAAAGAACAGTCTCAACTACAAGACGCGATGCTCCACGCGTCGGCAATTGTACGAACATTGGAAAAGGGCGTCAATGATAAGGACCTACAGACGCCAGTCCACCGCGCCGCAGTGCCCGCTCCAGCGTCCCGGAGCAGGAAGGAGTCTCAAACAGTCGTTGCAGAAGCCAGCGCTCAAGGAACCATAGGCGGAGGGAACTTCACGCCGCAGGAAACAGCCCAGATCCAGAACTTCATGAATCTATACTGCCAGTCGCACAACTTAACTCGGCACCAACTGTGTCAGCGAGTGTGGTCGAGCCATCGACTGAAAGACCATTTTTGGGACGATGTAGCCAACGTGCTGCCTCACCGAACGCGGGCCTCCGTCTATAAGCATATTAGAAGGGCGTATCATGTGTTCCAGGCTCGCGGAAAGTGGACGCCGGAGGAAGACAGGCAGCTGGGCGAGCTGGTGGAAAAGCGCGGGAAGGGCTGGAAGGGCATAGGTATAGTCATGGGCAGGATGCCGGAGGACTGTCGAGACAGATGGCGGAACTACGTCAAGTGCGGTGAGAAGCGAGTACAGAATAAGTGGTCGGTTGAAGAGGAGGAAAAGCTGCGCAAGATCATTGAGAACTACCATGTGCACGGTTCATCTGGCAAGAGCGAAATCAACTGGACAGAGGTGTCGGAGCTGATGGGCGGGACTCGGTCTAGAATCCAGTGTCGGTACAAATGGACCAAGATGAAGACACGGGCGGCGATAGCGAAGATAGAAGCGATGATGCCTGGAGACAAGATTGCACTGTTGACATATTTGAAGGAGTCTGGTTACGAGAATGAGTCTCAGATTGACTGGGACGGGTTAGCTGTGCTGGACTCGAGAGGGTTTTGGACGGGTAAGGAGCTGAAGACGGCGTTCTTTGAGCTCCGGAAGAACAAGTACTCAGAGGAAGAAGAGTACAATTCGGCGGCTGGAGGCTCGTCGCCGGGCGGGAGTGCTATTATGGATGGGCCAGACGACAAGAAGGGTTTCAAGACGATAGTGAATGAGTTGTTGAACGACTTGCTGACGCTGCCCGAGCCCAAGAAGTCGCAAAAGTTCCAGCTTCCAGTGTCTAGCGGTACGATAGTGCATGATGAGGGCGAAGACGAGGGCGGTTCGAGGGCAGGCGAGTCTAATGAAGGCCAATTGGAGGAGCCCAAGAAGGAGGAGGAGGAAGAAGAAGAGTTTACAGATGAGTTGGTAGCGGTGGCAGCGGCAGCGATAGAGAATGACAAGAAGCAGCTTGTTACTAGAGATGTTTCAGTGACAGTTTCAGTAACAGAGACTGAATCGAGAGAGAAGTAATCCAGATAATTCAGAGAGAAGTAGATTTGGAGATATTGAAGGCAATATATATTGGACAATAAAGGTAATATATATTGAATTTCAGTATATATTCAGTTAATTGAATTAATGAATTATTGAATTGAATTGAATTATATTGAGCTGAATTATATTGAGCTGAATTATATTGAACTGAATTATACTGAACTGAATTATATTGAATTATATTAAAACAATATTAATCCATTCAATCAACTATAAATATTGAAATATTTCATTTATATAACTTAACTTTTAAAGGACCTTATGCTACCTTTTTAACATTGACATTAGCCCAATCCATGAGCTTCTCTTCAACAAGACCTTGTGCCTCAAGCTCTCTAAACTCGTCGCCACCTCCTCGGCTAACACCATTAACATGAACATTAGGAACAGTCTTTCTTCCAGTGATCTCGCCAATATGGTCTTGTAACTCCTTTCCGTGAGGATGAAGATCCAACTCAACTACATACGGAGCAGGATTGATTTGATATTTGGTCTGCAAAAGGTCCTTAACAAACTTAGAATGAGGGCAGTAGGACTTGGAAAAGATCATAATAGGAGCCTGTTTCAAGATAAGTTTGTACTCTTTGACTGGGTCAAAAGAGTCTCCTTCAATAGTAGAAAGGTCCGTAGAATCGCCCTTGCCGTTGGCATTAGGATGCCCATTGACACTCACTTCCGTGTCTTTACCAACCGCTACCTTATGGTTGGCTTGTTCGTTCTGAATGTTCAGGTCTGGCTCAACGCCAGACTGCGTCTCCAGGTCCAAAGGAGATTGTCTGGGGTACGCAAAAATAAGCAGCCCAATTACAAATGAAATGGCTGTAAGCACCAAAATTCGTGATCTTCTTGAAGAAACCATAGTTGTAGTATTTCAATGGTGATCAGGAAGAAGAAAAAAATTAATTTGATTCATATCGACAGAAGTTTCAAATAAGAATCAGGAAATTAAACTGTCTCAATTGACTGACAACGACGTGTTGAGAAATATATCACGTGATTTGAATATGAGAAAGGTTATATATATTAAAATCATTTTTTTGTCTGCAAATGCTTTGGTTTAGCAGGAATCGATGGAGGTCCCGGTTTCTTGAGTTCTTTGGCAGATTCTACCGTAGCCGACTCTTCGACTTCTGTGTATTGGCCATATCCCTTAGCACTTCTTTTAGGCGGAGGTGAAGGCTCTCTATTTATATATGCATTGATTCGAGACTTGAGGGACATTGGCTTTGGTTCTGGCTGGTCAAAGGGCTTTGAGTCGTCAAAAGATTGGTCAGACTTGTCGAAAGACTTGTCGAAAGACTTTGAATCGTCAATGTTCTTGGACTTTGGTCTCTCTGTAGTTCTTTGTACAACGGTCGACTTTTGGTCTCCAGATGTTCGACTAAACCTCTCAGGATCCTCCGACTCCATAAATGATGTAGCTCGTACTAACGAGGTCGCTTCAAAGCTCTTTCGTTTCTCTTCTTCTTTGGACAATTGTAGGTTATCTTCTTCGCTGCTGCTGCTGCTGCTGCTGCTGCTGCTGCTACTGTCCTTTATATCCTTACCTTCAGTAAACTTTGCCAACTTTTCTCTCAAACTTGTTTTGAGTATTTGCGAAGCTCGCTTGTCCTTGGGCTTGTCTTTGAACTTGTCCCTGGGCTTGTCCCTAGACTTGTCCCTGGACATGTCCCTGGATTTTTCCCCGGATTGTTCTTGTCTTCTTCCTGGTCTCTCGGGAGATCCGTCAGCAGGCTCTGCGCTGAGCACTATTGTCGTGCTCTTGTCGGATATTCCAGTCAGTATGGCCTTTAACTTGTCTAGCTCCTCGTTGTGAACGGGTTCAATCAATGGCTCTGCAGGCTTTCTCTTCGAGGGCGGCGGCGGTGGTGCAGACTCTTGCTTCTTCTTACGAGCTGGCACAATAGGTATAACTTGATCATCATCTTCTGACGACGACGACGAAGAAGAAGAAGAACTGAGGTCGTCTATAGTGTCACCGTTGACCTTCAATTGGAATCCTTCAGATCCAGTTTTAGGAGTACTGGACCTACTCTGGAACTCAATTTTAGGTGTATTGGACCTACTTTGGAACGGCGAGGTTCCATGAGTGACCATCACTGGTTTCGCCGTATTGGTTTGCCACTGTTGTGCTCGTGCTTGTACGGACGTGAACTCGAATTTCTGATCCCCCAGAGACAGCGCTTCGATTGGCGGATACTTGGACTCTAAATCATCTTCGTCGCTCTGAAGGTTTTCATTCACGGCTGGCTTGTCACTGCCGTTTTTACTACTGTGTCTTTTGGACGACGTGGGTAGCATAGCGTCCTTGCCTTTGGTAAATTCGGGGTTGGCTTGGGGTCTTCCTCGATACATGGGCTGAACTTGGGGGACAGTCTTTGCAGGTTTTGCCTTTGCAGGAGGAGGAGGAGGACCCTTCACCACTCCAACCTTGGCTTTGGCTCCTTTGGACTGGTGGTCCGGAGCGGGCTGAGACTCGAACTCGGGCACAAGCAGCACTTGGGATGCAGTAATATCAGTCTTCCAAACAGTCGAAGTAGGTGCCATATAAATGTCTTTAATTGGAACGTCCAGGCCTCTCATGCTGTACAACTCTTTCAAGCACTGGAAGATATTGGGTCGCAGATTGGGGTCGCTGCTGAGCGTCACGTTGATGAATCTCTTCAATCTATCAGAAAACAAGGGCTTTGGCGGGTAGGTGAAAGAAGCATTGAGAATAGCCAAATTGCCCTCTTTTTCAAACGGAGTCGTAAAGTAGCAGAGCTTATAGATGAAGACGCCAAAGGCCCAGATGTCGCACTTTTCATCAATGGGATATCCTCGCGCAATGTCAATCATTTCCGGAGCTCTATACTGGGCAGTAGTATGGCTTTGGATATCGTTGTCCAAGAGTTGGAATTCAGTAGAGTTTCTGGGAGGCCGAATGACAGGGCAGGCCGAGCCAAAGTCGCATAATTTGAAGGTGCCATCAGCAGAAATCAGGACGTTTTCAATTTTAAGGTCTCTGTGAATGAGAGGAGGAGAGAGATAGTGCATGTTGGCGACGGCAAGAGCAATATCGCAGGCGATTTTCAGAATTTCTGGTTCAGAGAGCAGCGTAGACAGTCGGGTGTTCATGAACTGGATCAGGCCGTTACCAGAGCAGTACTCCATGAGAACAAACACTTCATAACCGGGCTTGTCAGTGGTTCTGCTTGCTTGAGAATCGATATAGCTGACAATGGTGGGATTACCTTCCAATCTTTGCTATATGGAACTGTTAGAGGGCTGACGGACGTTCAAAGATCACACGGGACTTACCATTGCCGCGACCTCGGATCTTAGAATGTTCAATTGATTCTTGTCGGGCACATAGACCCTTTTCAAACAGGCGACGGGTTCGCCATTAGGCAGAGGGGGGTTGGTGTAGCAAGTATAGACGTGGGCAAAACCACCTTGGGAAATGTATTGTTTGATGACCACGGAGTGGGAACCGACTGTGATTTTAGTACCGGGAGGATAAGTACCCGCAGGAGCAGCTTCGGGCATATTTCAGACGACGGGACACTAGATGGACGGTGGTTGGGGATGAAGCTAGACTGGCAGGCCAAAAGATGTATAAGGAAGAAAAGTAGAAGGTTTTGAAATTTGACTTTTTTTATTTTATTTTTTGTATGGAGGCTGGAGAAATTCGCTGGTCTTACTAATATGACAGTATATTTTCCCAAAGAGGAAGTTTAGGTGAGGCTGAAAAGGAAGCCATAGTGAGTTGGCAGTGTTTAGAGGTTTTGATTGTTTTCAGGTGTTTTTATTAGTTTTCAGGTGTTTTTTCTAGTTTTCACTAGTTTTCAGATGTTTTCACTAGTTTGTTAGTTTTGACAGTTTCGTTTAGAAGCGATTGTTTTCAAGCTTAACGCTCAATTTTAACAACATATGCTCCCAATTTTACATACATAAAAGTGAGATTCCAAAATTATTTTCCTAAAGATTCTACTTCTATAAAGATTCTAATTCTCTAAATATATTCTCTAAAGACTCTCTAAATATTCGTATCCTGCTTCTCTACATCAAACTCCTCCACTGCTTCAAACTCTACTACCATCACCGCTTCATCCCAGTTTGGCCCTACGTCAGAATTAGTCCCAGAGACCACATTTTACGCAGGACCCAAATATACAGTTTAGCGCAGAACCCCAGAAAAAAAGTCTGGAG
Source organism: Geotrichum geniculatum (assembly GCA_030566045.1). Taxonomy (NCBI): domain Eukaryota; kingdom Fungi; phylum Ascomycota; class Dipodascomycetes; order Dipodascales; family Dipodascaceae; genus Geotrichum; species Geotrichum geniculatum. The sequence goes on along the minus strand of JAJMHM010000040.1, from coordinate 91,285 downwards.
AAATGATCAGTAGGGACGCTCACGATGAAGCTTGGGCGTGACCGAACTACTTTGATCAGTCGCCAGTTTCAATGACGATGATGATTTGAATGACGGTAAGACCGACGACGGTTCAATCAGCTGGCCAGCTTTTGTACTGTTTTGTTCTCTTTAAAACGGTCTTGATTTGCCGCTATTTCAGTATAAACGATTGTGCTTCTGTATACTGTATCTCTGCTTGAATCAACTCTCTGTTAATACACTTTTCCTGTCCAACTCAAAGATCCTTCAGCTACCAGATTTTTGTTGTTTTTCTAGACCCCGCAAGTGTTCAATAAGGCTCAAGTCTTGGTCGTGAAAGAATCCATTTATTAAGGCTCGAAACCGCACCTTATTCGTTTTCTGTTTTTATTCTCCTCCGTGCACCTTAAAATGCTCTACAGCAAGATCTTATACTTGATCTCAACGGCTGCGGCTGTTCCAGCCTTGCCAATAACGATAGACTGGCCTGCAGCTGTCAAACTGGATCAGCTCCCCATAATCTTCAAGTACCTATCCCCAAATGTCAACGCCGTGCAATTTCGAGGCTCTGGTAAAACCGTCTCGTTGATCCCATACGAACAGTATCAAGACTGGATCAAGTTCCAGGAATCCTTTGCATTCGACAACATTCTCAAAAACATCTTGCCGAATGGCGCCGTCGTGGCAAGCCCTTCAAAATCTCACCCAAACTACTTTTACCAGTGGGTGCGAGACGCTGGAATCACCATTAATACCATTGTCAACGCCTTTGCCGACTCCCAGGCCTCTAACGATACCCTGAAATCCATCATAGACAACTATGTAGCCAACTCCCTCATCATCCAGCGTCAAGATAACCCCAGCGGCAAGGCCTTGGACTCGGGCCTTGGTGAACCCAAATTCGAAATCGATAACTCGCCTTTTGTCGAAGTCTGGGGTAGACCCCAGAGAGACGGTCCTGCTTTGCGGGCCACCGCCATAATGCACTATTTCGAGACACTGGAGTCCAACAACCAGCACGCCGACCGGCTCTCAGTGTACAAGGACGTGATCAAGTTTGACCTGGACTACGTCGCAAAGTACTGGAGCCACCAGGGCTTTGATCTATGGGAAGAAGCCACTGGCAACCATTTTTTCACCGCCATGGTTCACAGAAAAGCTCTCGTCCAAGGTGCCCGTCTCGCAAAGAAGCTTGGGCTTTTGCAGGACTGCGTCTACTACGAGACTCAAGCGAACCTACTGAAGGCTTTTATTGAGTCGAACTTTTACGACTCTGCAAAGGGCCATATCATTGAAACCCTCAACTACGGACGCTCCGGCCTCGATTCTGCCATCTTTATCGGTTCGCTGAGCGGGCTCACGGGCGACCCCAGCTCCGACATCTTTGAGCCTTGGAGCCCCGAGGTCCTCAGCACTCTGCACAAGTATCTGGAAAGCATGAAGCATCTCTACCCCATCAACTTTGCCAGACTGAACGACTTTGAGCAGATTAATAAGGTCAACTCGTCTCACGTCGGTTTCGCTGTTGGAAGATATCCTGAAGACGTGTACGATGGCTACGGAACCAGTATGGGCAACCCTTGGTTCCTGTGCACTGCTACTGTCTCCAACATCATTTACCACTTTGTGGAGTATCTGAACGACCAGCCCAAGTATACAATCACCGAGCAGACGCTGCCATTTTTGGGACCTTTCGTGCCTGGATTCAACTGGGACTCCTCGACCATTACTTTGCAGCGCAATGACGCCCAGTACAAGCAATTCCTGTCCAACCTGCTGGACTTTGCCGACTCTTTCTTGGACGTCATTCGAGAGCACGTCGACGACAACAACCACATGAGCGAGCAGTTCAACCTATACAACGGCTTCATGATGGGAGCACAAGACTTGACCTGGAGTTATGGTGCTTTCTGGGACACCGCTCGAACGCGTCAAAATATATATAATAAACTCTTCTGATTCATACCGTCTAGAATTTAAGTACTCATATATACAATGTACCGAGCGCAAAGATGCGATATACTTACTTCTCTTCAGGCAGTTCAAGCCCGACTCTTCTGGCAGACAGATGCAGTCTCTGGTCGTCATCAATGGTGCTGCCGTTGTACAGCTCCAGCAGTTCCTTGTAAGTTCTCTGAGACTTTAAGAAGACGGCAGCAGTTTTAGCGTACTCGATATCAGATTCTGCGGTGCTGAAGAATGTCCTCAGCGTGCCCGAGTCGTACCTCTTTATCAGCGACTTTTGAGCTTCAGCGTCTTTTTTGGCTTGATCTGGGTCAGATCTGATACCGGCAGCAGCGTTTTTGATTCTCTGGTACTTGGCCAAAGCCTCTAGTCGCTGAAGGTCTTTTTCCAGGTGCTGCTTTGACGCGATGTTGTGTTGTCTAGAGAGCTCGCGAAAGACTGAGCGGTATGCTGATCTAGTAGCAGACATGGTTGTTGGTTGGTGAGTTCCGTAGTAAGTTCTGTAGTAAGTTCTGTAGTAAGTTCTGTAGTAAGTTCTGTAGTAAGTTCTGTAGTAAGTTCCGTAGTAAGCTCAGTTGTAAGTTCTGTAGTAAGTTCCGTAGTAAGCTCAGTTGTAAGCTCCGTTGTAAGCTCAGTTGTAAGCTCAGTTGTAAGCTCAGTTGTACGCTCCGTAGTAAGTTCCGTAGTCCGTAGTAAACACCGTAGTACGCTCCGTAGTCCATAGTCCGTCTCCAGAGCTTACTTTTCATTCGACAGTGCCAGGGTTAGGCCTGGGTGTTACCCTGCTGTTAGGGTTACGAGAAAAAAAGTCGATATAAAGAGATAAATTTTCGTTCGTCCCAACGGCCACTTTCTTCTTCCTTCTGTCAAGTCTGAATATTGAAAGAATTGCGTATCGAAGCCTACACAAGACATGAAAATGTCACTATAAGCTTTGGGGAAAGTCTCCGGCCAACTTTGAGCGGAAACGTCAGAATGGTAAACCCCATTTTGTGCAGTTTATTTGTATTTCCAGTCGGTTTCTGGATGCCCTTAGGGGTATTTGGAGATTTTTCCATCTAGGAAGTAGATTGGGGTATGAAGATGCTTTGGCCTTCTTTTCCTTGTGTTTAGCAAGTGCGGGAGGAGGTCCGGAGTCTTCTTTGGAGGTTTCGATTTGGCGATGGTCTCATTAGAGATTAGACGATAGTTATGCAATTGCCATACCTTTGATTAGGCGTGGTAACTCAATGGAGCTCATTTCTTTGATTTCAGACTTCACCTTTTTTTTCATCTTTTCACTTGGCAGCCAGAGGGTTTCTGTTGGCTTTGAGTATTGTCAAAGGTACTACAAGTTTTTATGAAGAGAATGGTGCCAGAAAACACCCAATGCTTTTTTACGTGATGAAATATTAATAGCAACATAGAGTCAAGCTCAGAGGCTTTAAGTCAACGACGAGAGTGCTTTTTTTGTTCTGATTAAAATTGTTATTGGAAGTTTTCTGTTTTATGTAAATTGAGATGGAAATAATATAGGGGATAAGGAGGATAGGAACGTTAAGAATGTCAAGAACGTCAAGAATTGTAGGAACGTCAAGAACGTCAAGAATTGTACGAACGGTTCATGGTAATGGTAAGAACTTCAAGAACTCCAAGAACTCCAAGAACTCCAACAACTCCAACTCCAACTCCAATTCCACCTTCAAGAACAGTAAGAAAAACCTAAAACTGTAGCATCATGATAACTTCTCATGCCCTTTGATCTTTCCACTCCCCAACTCCATCTTTGCTGACCGTGCACCGAATTGAATGGCTCTCTTCTTCTCTTCTGCTGCTCCTGTTAGCCCCAGCGTCCTTGCTACTTGTCGTAGCACCATTTTGTTGTCTTTCAGCCCAACCGGACACACTCTCTGAGCCCAGTCCACCACCCGTTCATCTAGATACGGATACCGATTCTCGCGACCCCAACTCCCCACGATTCTGTCGTCCCGTCCAAGGTTTCTGGAATGCAAACGACCAAAGTCAAGCTGGAGTTCGCGAGAAAACTCGTCTGGCCCCCGTACAAAGCTCCGCGCGTGTCGCGTGTATCCTCCAAAAAGCTCGTCTGCTCCAAGACCCGAAAACAAAACAGGCCCGTCTGTTTCTGACGGTCGCGATGCAAAGTAAAACGCAATAGCTATTGACAGATCCATAACGCTGTCCTGTGGCCACATCAGCTTCCGCACGCGGTCCTTATGGGCAAGAGTTTCGGTATACGGGACGTTGATCTCGCGAAACACAAATCTATTGGGATGCAGTCTGTCAAGCTCTTCAAACGACCGAAGCCCAACGAGTCTGTCTGGAGTCTCATAACCTTCCTTTGATCTCGGGTTTTCAAAGGCTACGTTGAGCAGCGTGATCTTTTGTGACTCGTCTTCCATGCCCTGCGCTGCTAAATACGCCAGCACCGTGCAGTCCAGTCCTCCAGAGAACAGAATGCTCAAGTCGCGATGCATTCGTTTCTTTACTGCTGACAGTAGCAGCGTTTCCAGTTGTCTCGCGTACTCGCCCAGCTCCCCAGGCTCATGTCCCAGCGTATTAACTAGTGAATATGGATATGCCAGCTCTGATCCAGCTTCATAGCTCCATTTGTACTCGGTTAACTTTTGCGACTGGGTGTCGAAACAAAACAGAGCTCCTCCAGGTACCTCTTGATCCAGCCCAACGCTTGATACCAACAGTTCGCCAGCATTGCTCAGTTCAAACATGAGACTGCGACGCCCAATGCTATCTCTTCCAAACCAAATCTCCTTTCCACTATGGTATACAAATGCAAACTCTCCGCGAGCCTTTTGCACTGCGGTTTTGACTCCTTCGCTTCGTATCAAGTCCAGAAAGAAGGCCGTATCGTTTCCCTGAATCTCTTCATTGTACAGTTCTCCGTTGAACTGAAGCGCGTTCGCCAATGGCTGAGCCGTCAGCGGTGGTCTTAGAGACAGAACTGACGAGTACATCTCGAAGCTCCCACATTGAGTATCATGGCTGAACTGGTTTTGGACGTCTGGTCCTCTAGATTTCACCAGATCAACTAGTTTTCTGAACTTTGACTCTAATTCAGACTTCTTTAATGGACTAAATAATAACAATATTCCACACATTAAAGACTGAAAATCAGGAACAGATTTTTTTTTCAATAATCCCAAATGACAAATTGCTTATGATAGGATTATGAGTAAGAATTAGTAAGTATCGAATATTGAGTAAGAATTAAGTAAAGATTAATAATCATTAAGTAAATATTAATAATCATTAAGTAAATATTAATAATCATTAAGTAAATATTAATAAGCATTAAGTAAATATTAATAAGCATTAAGTAAATATCAAGTAAATATCAAGTATTACAATTTCAAAAATATCACATGACTACAATTGCCACTTATTTCATTCTACAAAGAAAAGCTACTCTCCATCATACTCGCCATAGATCATGAATAGACTTTTTGGAAACAAATCAGCAGCACCAAAACCGACACTGAACGACGCGCTTTCAGGTCTAGACACTAGGATTTCTTCGCTAGATGTTCAACTTACAAAGATCAATTCAGAGCTGAGTGTGTATCAACAGAAACTATCGCACATGCGCGATGGTCCTGGCAAGAATACCATAAAGCAAAAGGCCATGAAGCTGCTCACCAGACGCAAGCAACTAGAAGCACAGAAGGATCAATTGGAATCACAGTCGTTTAACATAACTCAAACTACGATTCAAACAGAGAATCTTCGCAATGTCATGACCACTGTGGATGCTCTGAAAACTGCAAACAAAGAACTGAAACGACAGTATGGCAAGATTGACGTTGATAAGATTGAACGACTACAAGATGAAATGGCTGATTTGATGGATGTTGGACAGGAATTACAGGAAGCAATGTCGAGAAACTATTCGGTTCCTGATGATATTAGTGACAGTGAGCTGGATGCTGAGTTAGAAGCTCTTGGACAGGAGCTTGAATTTGAGCAATCTGAAGCTGGAGGTGTTCCAAGTTATTTGCAAGAAGACGATGCTATTCCATCTTTCATAGATGAGCCTGTTACGGAGGTTCCTCAGAAACAAAAGGAAGCAGCTACTTGATTTCATAAATCAATCAATCCTATTTGATATGATTCTGTTGATTTAAGTCGATTTTGATTCAGTTCAGAAGTCTAGAAACCCTTCATAATAGGAATTGATAATGATCCATTGATTTAAGTTATAATTTATATATTCATCAGTTCTAAACATGCGTCGACTGCTGCTCCTACTCTCACTTGCTTGTCCCTAACAATATCTACAATGATTTCACGATCTAGAACTGGAAACATCTGTGTCAGCGTCTCAACAACATTCTCAAACTCCTTCTTGGTTATTCGTCTCGCCTCTTCTTCCTCCGCAGATATCTGTCGTGCAGCCAGTTCTTCTGGCGAGCTATTTGACTTGACCGGCTTCTTTGTATCACCATCTGGCACTGGAGGAGGAGTCGGAGAGGGCGAAACTGGCTCGGAACTCAGAAACTTGCTAAGACTTTTGAACGGAGCAGCAAATATGCCCACAGAGTTCTGAAGCACTGCAGCCGGTGACATGTCGCCAGCTTTGGGCTGAACCGCGTTGGTTTCAATTGTGTCTTTTACTTTATCAGACAAGTGTTTGACAGACAAGTCCACGTTCTGATTGAACTCTTCGTCCGTAATGCTCAGCGATGCTCTGTCCAGCGTTTCTATAAAGCTAACAGCGCCCTGCAGAGAAGACAGATAGTAGCCTGCTTCGCCGTTGAGCTTGTCCTGGTTGCGAAACCGTTGAATGTAGTTCAGGTTGGAGATCAAATGGTTCGGGTGCGCTTTGATGACAACGTAAATAAGAATTGGTAGAAATGCGTCGGCGTTCTCTTCGCTTTTAGACTGGCGGAGCATACCAAAAATGACTTTGCAGCTGTTCAAAAGGCAAATCATCTTGTCTCGAGGTGCTCTGAAATGGTTTATCTTCTTGAGCTGCTCGCTGGCCAAGTTGACAAACGATTCATTACTGAGAAACTCCTCTGGGATATCCAGATGTCGTGGTTCCAGCCATTTCCAGATGGACATCTTCTCGTCAACGACTCTATCACGAATCACGTCTTCGTCATGATCGTCTGTGCGTCGTTCTTGCGGGATCTCTGGTGAGAATGTTTTAATGTAAAGTCTATTCATTATCAGTTTCTCCATGCCTTCTAGAGCATTGTCGTTGAGCAATTCCAGCTCGTCGAGCTTCCCAGCGATGAATGCGTTGAAGTCGCCAATGATTTTGACCTGTTCGTCGGTCGACCAGTTCTTTTTGTTGAACTCCGATAGAAAGCTTTTGATATATCGTCGGATAGGGTCTGCGTTCTTTGCTCGCAGTTGGTCCAGGAACCGTTGAAAGTCGAATGGTTCATCCGAGCTGGGTTCTAGTTCTTTTTCTGAGGGCTGTTCTACGGGGTGTTCACCGAGATGTGTTGTCGAGGAGGTTTGTTCTGCGACATGTGTTGTCGACGAGCTTGGCTGGACATTGGTCTCAGTTGCTACAGAGGGGCCGGTTGTGTCGTCGTCGAGGTCGATTAAACTCATTTTTATCTGATTGTCAGTGCTTGGGGTCAAGGACGATGGAGCAAAAAAATGGACATACAAAAAAAACATTTACATAGAGGGTAAGGGTACTTTTAGCCTGAGCTGTTTGAGGACAGTTTGGATTAAACGGGAAGTTTGTAACACACGGAATATTCATTACACCTTATTTTTATTTTTATTTATTTATTTTTATTTTTTATTTTTTATTTTTATTTTTATTTTTATTTTTATTTTTTTTCTTTATTTTTTATTTTTCTTTATTTATATTTTTTCATTTTTCTTTAGATGAAGACTTACAAGATATTTTCACGTCAATCAGTATTGGAATATGCTCGATATTCGAAAATCAGTTATGAATTTGACAGCTTAGTTGAAGACTGGATCAGTCAATTGAACATTGAGACTGATGATACTCCAAATTTGGTTGATTCCATATTTTCAGCCAATATCTTTAATGATTCAAATGAAGAGTTTGAATGGATTGAAGAACCGACTGCAAAGAACTGGAATGAAAAGGTCAAACCTGCTTTGGAACTAGATTTGATCAAACCTGCTTTGGAACTAGATTTGATCAAACCTGCTCTGGAACTAGATTTGATCAAACATGGTGATCAATATAAGCTAAATCTTTTCAAGACCAAAGCAAATCTACTGAGAGCTGGTTCCTTGGAATTCAAAGAGAAGGAACTTAAAGAGGTCGAGACCGAGACCGAGACCGAGATTAAGACCGAGATCAAGACCAAGATCAAGACCAAGACCGAAACCAAAATCGAAACCAAAATCAAGACTAAAACCAAGATCAAAGACTGGCTGAATCGCGATTCAAATTCTTTGGAAAATATACCCTTTTGGAAGACAAAAGCCAATCCTACAAACTTGAGTGAACACCCATCAAATATATACAATCTTGACCAGTTGGACTTTGAACTCAACGATACAGATACCAGTGAACTAAGCTTCCATGATAGTCGTACAACCTTGATTTCCAATATAGAAGCAGATTACCAGCAAAGGAAACCTCTGGACTCACAAGATCATCCTGTTACCATAGACAGCCTCTCTCAAAATCTGGAATCGATCCAATTCAAGCTGCCATTACCTTCTATGGATACTTATTCTCCTTCTCTTCCTACATTCAATCATCCTGAATGGAAGTTTAACCACACTCTGCTACGCTCTATGAATTGGACTCCGTTCAGTAGTATCATGACAATTCCTGATGATACCTTAGACTCTACCATGTACGAACAATTGATTGCCCAGATGAACAAAAAGTACACTACGCTATACAATTCTCTCAATCTTTTCGAAACACAGGAATTGCAGGAATCACAGGAATCAGAGGGATCACAGGGATCACAGGAATCACAGGAATCACAGGAATCACAGGAATCACAGGAATCTCAGAAATCACAGGAATCTCAGAAATCTCAGAAATCTCAGAAATCTCAGAAACCACAGAAACCACAGAAATCACAGCATGCTACTCCACGAACACTGCAAGATGATTTGGACGAAATTACTTCTCTCAGCACCGACTTGGACGAAGAGTTTACCGAAAGAAATATTTTAAATTCTAGCATCATGTTGAACGAAGCTCACCACTTTGCAGATTTCACTCAAGCTTTCGACCATTCGTCTCCGTCAAAAAGCTTAACAGACCATTCGCCAAAGCGCAAACTCACCGATGACTTTTTCGACGACGACAGTGCCTGGGAGATTCTAGCCAATTCCCTGGACAAAATTGATACCGATGAAGTGCTGAACGAAAGCGAAGACGAATGGGCAGCTTTGGACCAAACAATACGAAAGAAACTGAAAACATATGAATCGCAAAACCAATTACCAGAGTTTTCTCACAATAAAATGCTTGAACTATCGCCTTTTTTTGCAAATCTTATTCCAAATGAACAAGCTAAAAGCATAGATGAACAAACAGCAGCTAAACTCTCCCATCCAAAAGTCTCCAGAAAAACGTCCGTTAAATGGCGTCCTCCGGCTAGCAAATCTAAAATAGTCGTAAACACTGGCCTCACATCTTTGGCTATAATCAAACAGTTTTCAACCAGCGCCCAAACTGGCATCGACCTCATAGAAGCAGACCTGGGCAGTAGCCCGGACGCAGCACACTTCTACTTGTCTCATAAGGCGTGCGTGGTACTCTTTTCGCTTGTGAACCTAGGCCAGAGAACTTTAGCAGGAGAACTCAAATCTCTCGTTAAACTTCGCTCTGTTCACGAAACAGTAGAGTTGGTATATGTTGTCATCATGATGGATGATAACGTCACCGCGTTGAAAATGGAAGCTTTGAGTGCGTTCCAAGTATGCGTTTCTATCCTCCCATGGGCACAGAGCGTCATGATCCCCAGCGACGCCTTGACATCTTTCACTGGCCATTTGGCCAGTATACATGGAGTAGAGCTGCCTTGTGATTTATTTGAAAAGGTACCGGCACGGTCTCTGCAATTTCTGAGACTCTGCGGGTTGAATTGTATAGCAGCTGCAACCATACTTTATGAAATTGGGCTTATGGAGATGATTCAGTATAGTCCTGCTTATTTGGCAATCAAGTATGGAGATTTCATGACCGCGGACCAGATGGAGTTTCTCCAGAGCGTCTTCAACAGTAACTGGCATAGCGGATAGGCTATTGGGACTATTTGTGATCTTCTATGCATATTAAGTCCACTGGCAGAACTGTTCTAGAAGACGGAACTATAAACCAAGATAACCTTAAATGAGATGAGAAGAAGCCATTTCGGAGATTCAAAAGGACATTGTCGAAATAGTTTGATGGTATGTTTTTGGACATTTTCGTTTGTATTTGGTAGTGCAAATGCTAACAAAGGATTCGCAATCGGTACTAGTTTTTTTTTTTAAGTTCCCAGACTAAAAAAAAAAAGAATTTAAAGATTATAATTTCGCATTTCTTTCAACTTTCTTTCTGGTTATTTTTAATCATACTTTCTTGTCTTTTTTCTGTTCACCATCAAGCGCTGCCAGACTTTTGCGAGACTTGTGCTATTTCGTCTGATACTCATTCCCAATGGTCTCTAGAACCCTCTCTTCCGAATCAAAGAATTGCAATCTCCAACCCAACCCGTCTGGCGAGGCTTTCCAAGTGGTGATTCTGGTAAGTTGCACACTATATAACTGCGAAGCAACGCTCTAACAGCTGTCTCCAAGGGATCCAATGGCGGCCAACTAGATCGACTCAACTCTTCCTACCTCGTCAAATCAGCACAGACTCCGTGGTCCCCAAACTGCTTGATCTCTGTAGATGCAGGTGTGCTGGGCTCAGCTATTGTCGATATCTTGACGAACCAACTCCTCCTTCAAAACAAATCCTCGTTTCTCAAATCGCTATACTCAAACCTCTTTGCAACCCGCAAAGGCCAGAAGCAAATCCAGCACAATTACCATGATCGCACGGGCTCTCCAACAGACTCACTGATCTTCCCTGCCTCCGCTCTTCCTTACCAAAGACCAATTGAAAACACTTGGCACATCATCAACAATCTAATTCAAACCATTTGCATCACCCATCCCCATCTAGACCATGTAGCAGGTTTGGCAATAAACTCGGGCCATTTCGATATGAACAATCCCAAAACCGTGGTAGGACTGCCAGCGACTCTCGATGCTCTGTCCAAATACGTGTTCAACGGAGTTCTCTGGCCAAATCTATCCAACGAAGGTGTCAACCCCATCAATCTCATAACTTTCCAGAGGCTCCAAACAGAGCAATACGTGAAAACTGCGACTAATCTTTCTGTCATGCCGTATCAGATTTCTCATGGACAGAAGTTCAATGGGCAGGATTGCCATGGATATTTGCGAAGCAACGCTGACCAGTTATCATCATCGTACATTTCAACAGCATATTTTATCGAAGATAGTATAACTAAAAAGAACATACTAATGTGGGGGGATGTGGAGCCCGATTCAGTATCTATATCACCACGAAATCGCCATGTATGGCAAAAGGCTGCTCAGCTCTTTTCAGAGAACCGTCTTAGCACAGTGTTTATTGAGTGTTCCTACAAGTCACCGCATCTAGATGCTCATCTCTTTGGTCATTTTGCTCCGGAACATCTCATCAAGGAGATTTCCGGTTTTGCTCAGCTCACCAACGACAAGACGATCAAAGGGCTTCCAATTATCATAGTTCATATCAAAGACGAAGACCCTTTATTATGGAATACTTGCCCTGCAGACAATAAAGATACCTCCAGAACTGGCTGCAACATAGATCAGGACAAAAACTCTATCTCTTTTCTGATATTACAAGAGTTGACGGAGTTGGCGAAAAAAGCTGGACTACTATGTACATTTGATTTGGCTTTGCCTGGACATTCATTTACATTTTAGAGCTGGACTGAGTTGGACTAGCAGAGCACTGAGCACAGCAATGAGCAGAGCAATTAGCAGGACTGAGCAGAGTACTGAGCAGAGTACTGAACTGGGTTGAGTTGAGCATTTAACTGAGCACTTAACTGAGCACTGAACTTAGCACTGAGCACTGAGCTGTTTGAACACTGTTTGGATTCTGATTATCTTGGACGCAGCAGAAGCCGATACCCACAAATCTTGTCAACATAGAACATCAGCCAATCTCAGACTTTTGTGATATTTTCTAAATAAATGAAAATCAACAATACATTACATATTTGCTACTCTCAATAATCGTTGTAGTCAACGACTTAACTGGCTCTGCATTGCTACTCGCTTCTACATTCAGGACTTGAATGTCACTCAGTCCCGCTCCTTCGCTTTTGATGGTGAACTCGACATAAATAGGGAAAAAATCTTCTTCTTCAGATCCTTCTGCGCTGAACTCGAGCTTTCCGTTAGTGTTTGCTGAAAGATGGGGAAATGACCACTCCAATCCATCATCATACTGATAGCAATGAATGTCCTGAGATATGATTTCTACATCTCCAGTCATGAGTGGGATTTTCACCTTGATATCAACTAAGTCATAGTCTGTAGATGAATAAAAAAAAATACAATTATATCGACCTGTCGACATATCGCTTTCCATTTTGATCTTTGTTTTCAATGGAGATGGAGCGTCTAGTAATTTCCACCGAAGAACTTCTAAAGGCTGATTGCTAGGATTTTTCAATTGTATAACACAATCTTCCTTAAATTGCTTCTTGTCCACGTTTGGATGCACTTTGAAGTCTGGCAAAGGGTCTCGCGAGTATTCTAATTTCAAGCGATTATCATTGAGTCTCGTTTGCAAACGACCCTCTACTGTCGAGCTGTTGACTGTTCCAGTTTGATCCACGGACGCACTATATTCTTCCAAAATTAATATTTGAACTGCTCCGGTATCTGCTTTCCGAGACTTGTCGCTATTTACTGATTTCTTCTGGATAGACGATTTGCCACTATCTCCGAGTAAATGCAGCGATATCTTTTTAGATTTTTCGAGACTCAAACCTTTGCCTCTAATTGTCGAAGTCATTTTGGATAAACCTATTTCATCTTGATGAACCGCTGGTATTGATGAATCAAGTAATGCACTACTTTTGCGTGTCTCAGAAAATAATCCATTGGTAGGATCGCGTTGTAATCTGCTAATTTCTCGAGCCTTCAGCTTTGCAGTTTCTCGAGCTTCCATCTCGCGCTCCCGTTCTTTGAAAAGCTCAATCTGCTCCTGATGGCTGTCCATAATCAGGTTTGTTTGCACTGTGGCTAGATCCATATTTTCGTGATACCCCATGGGAGTCAAGACTTCGTCAAATGTTTCCATGATGCTGAAGGTAGCGTTTAAAACGTCTCTTTCATATTCGTACTTGGCTAACAGCTGCCGAAGCAATTTAATTGTTTTCAAGTCGCTAAATATGTTTGATAGCTTATTTGTGACCAGCACAATTAAGACTTCGCCTATCGGCTGGTAAACGTACCGAACATCACCGTCTTCAATATATGAATGATTTGATCTATTGATTGTGCTTTTTAATTTCGCAAACCCCGCCATCAAGACAACCGAACGGTCCTTTGGAAGCTCCACGAACTGTCTTACCACCATAGGAGTGCCTTCCTTTGAACATATCGCAGCACTTAAAACGACCTGAGATTGCATTTTCATGTTAGTGAATCAAGATGTCAGAGGAATGAACAAGCTGAAATACCATATTTTGTTTAAATATCAATCACTGTTTAAGACAGATCTACGAATCTCGAATATATCTACAGAGAAGAATAAAGGGAAATTGACTGACTTAGAAGTATAATATATGTCACATGACCATCCCCACAAAAAAGGGTTCATAAGCAGGTTTGCAGATATTTTGACAGGTAGAATTGTAATTTCCTATTTTGAAACACCAATTTTCTGATATGAGCAAGACAGTAATAAGATGGATAGAAAGTTTTCAGAATAGTTTAAAGAATATAACTGAATAGTTTGGAAATATATAATACCTGAATTCGCGTTGAAAAATAAAATCTTCAACAAGTTGCCATCATGTCTGAGAAAGAAAGTAAAGAGTCGTACGCTAAAGCAAAGGAACATATTTCAAAGCTTGAATCGGAGCTGGCAGAGTTTCGTACTTCTTCTCGTAATTTAAAGCGTGAGCTAGAGTTGGAGCTAGAAGAGGCCGATGAACAATACCGAATTTCACAAGACGCTATTTCAAATTTAACTTTGGAAGTTGATCAATGGAAGGTAAGTTTTTTTTGGCGTTTACTGTTGGCTTGGACTAATAAAAGAAACAGGAAAAATATCGGGATTTGCACAAAAAATATAGCGAGACAAAAGCTCAACTTGAAGAACAAATTGATTTGAACTATCAAAGAAGACAAAGTTCAGTTTTCACTAGTACTGACGATGAAACTATTTTGATGGAAAGGTAAGTTTGATGAGATTTGGTAATTATCATTGCTAACACCGTTAGAACTGAATCAAACTTCCGCATGTTGGAAGAAAAATACCGTCAGTCTTTGCTGCATATTTCAGAACTTGAGGAAGAGTTGGTTGATTCAGACGAGATTCATGGCGAGCTCCAAAGGGCTAGAGCTGAATTGGAAGTTACCAAAGATGAGCTAGTAACTGCAAATTACAAGCTGAGACAAACAGGATTCAATGATAATAGAATTCACTCTGAGATTCGTTTTGAAAGACGGCCTTCTAGATTGTCAACTAGCTTGAAAACCATCCACGGCATGCTGGATCAAATGACAAATTTGGAGAATAGAGTTGCTTCCTTCAAAATTGTCTTCCCTTCACAAAGATCTAGAGGAAGTCCAGCACCAAAGAACCGGTTTATAAAAGAAATTGAGCCACACGCGGGTTACGATCATCATTCAAATTCAACTCACCCAACTTCTCTAAGAGACAACATTTTATTCGGCTCCAGATCAAAGAATAATTCTAGGGGTAGCAATTGTTCTGGACATTCCTCAAGGCATGAGACTCCATCTCGCAATGGTTACCACAGTGGTCCGGGTACTCCTTCTTTTGAATATCCTAATTCTTATTCATACACGCCTTCCCGGGAGCACTCATATCAAACACAAACTCCTTCTCACGAATACTTTTCACCACGTTTGATGAGCACCAGAAATTCCGATGCCTCTATGACCATGAATAATTCGAGTGATTCTATAACAAGCCACCACTCTTTTGTCTTTGCAAGATCTCCTCGAGACTTTCCATCAGTCGAAATGAGATCCAACTTTAGTCAAAGTGATTTGCCTACTGGAAGCCCAGGACGTAGACCAAACTTCAATAATCCATGGAAGCACAATCACCATAAAACCGCATCGTCAGGATCTGGTTACTTGTCAAGTCAATATGTTGGAAGGTAAGTTGCTATATAATTCTACGATTTTTACTTCATATAATTCAGCATCAATAAAATATCATTTTCTTATCATTTTATTTTGGATATTTGAATATTTTGAATAGATGAAATATATAATGATAAAAGAATCTTTTAAATATCAAAAAAGATTATTTTAAATATCATATTATTTCCAGTTATATTTTCAGTTATATTTTCAGTATATCACAAACTCAAGATCACGTGATATTGGGTAAGGGCATATAGACTATATATTTTGGCAGGTGAGGTGTCAAAAAAAGCTCAATCCTTTAGTTCATTCATGATATAGCAGTTTGCCTGGCAAAATGGCAGAATCGATTGTTATCAAGGTTGCTTCACCTGTAGAGCTACCAATTGGCAAGCTGGTAGTACTGAATCTTGAGCCCGACAAGCTCATATCCGATGTTAAAGCAAAGATAATGGATGAGTACAAAAGTCGCCAGCTTACCGCCCCAAGTTTGGACCGACAACGACTGATATTCAGAGGCAAAGTTCTTCGAGACGATCAGAGCATTGTTTCGGTGGTTGAATCAGCTAAATGTGTGCATTTCCACATAGTAATCAAGCCTGAAGCTGAGCCGGCGCCACTATCTAAAGGGAGTGGGTTCTTTAGTTTGTTCAAATCAGCAGCTCCATCAGAAGGACAGAGTTCAGCGGCTCTGCTTCCAGCGAGCACTTCAGGAATAAACAGTGCTGCAACAGAATCCAGCAGTGGCAATAACGATACTTTAACGTCAAGACATCCTCGGGATCCTTCTCGAGTTGAAGATGGCGTCTTTCCGTCAATACCTACCAATGAACCAACGCCTACTTATCAGGATACGAGAGGTGGATTGATTGCTTCAGATCATGATACAAGAGGTGGATCGCAGTTCCCTTTACATCAGGACAGGATTGATTCGCAGTTCTCTTCATATCACGACAATAGAGGTGGATCACAGAACACGATAGATTCGCAGTTCCCTTCATATCAAAACACGATTGAAAACACGAGAGATATATTGAACTCGAGAAATGGATTGAACTCGAGAGATATATTGAACTCGAGAGATACGATTGATCAAAACTCGAGAGGTGGATTGATTGATTCGCAGCAGTTCCTGACTTCAACTCCATTATCACCAACTCCAACCGTTAATTTATTAGGTCCCCATAATACCATTGTCCCTATACCTCAAGACCAAATTGCATTTGTGAGAAATGAAGAAGGGGAAGAAATGTGCGTGATTGCTCCAGATGCGTTGAGACGACTTTCTCAAATATTCAATACTCCTATAGAAACTGATGGTATCTTCTGCCGAAGCCAACTTTATGGAGGTTCAGTTGTCGGCCAACCAAGGCATCAACCTCGTATAGAGCCTGCTACACAGTACTTTATTCTGCAGCCTGATCAATATAACGGAACTCAACAGCCAGAACAGCCTATTCAGAGCCCAGTTGTAAACCAAGCTCTACAACCTATGCAAAATGGACTGCGATTTAGACTAGGAGAACGCTATATGGATATCTATCTTGGTCCTGGAATAATGAGAGACAATGCAGTCGACATACAGTTGGACTTTCCCCAGGCCAACATCTTTGAGACACTATTCAGGTTTTTTGGACTGTTGACAAGAGTTGTGATATTCGTCGACATCTTTGCAATGAATTACTCGGTCAAGATCCAGGCCTTGCTGGTATTCATTGTAATGTTTGTGATTATGCTATGGAAGATGAATTTGATCCAAGCAGGTGTTCGACGAGGTGCTGGAACATTTTGGAATATAATGCACATATTCCCCCATCGCCATCCGCAGGTCGCTGATCAACAAGAGCAGGCTGCTCATGAGAATCATCGTCACCAAGCCCAGGAGAGCGTGTTTCACAAGGTCAAAGCAGTCGTTATTATATTTGTTGGAAGTCTAGTACCGTTTGTGTATGAAAGATGGGCACAGGAAGATCAATTGAGAAGGGCTCATGCGGAACGACAAGTTCAAGTTCAAGAAGAAGAAGAAGAGGAAGAAGAAGAAGACCAAGTATACGAAGACACTCAAGAACCTAGCGAAGAGACTCCGCGACATGGCGAGGAAGTGCGAAATCGTGGATATCTTGATGAAGCAGATGAACGGGCAAGAGTTGTTGAAGCTATTGAAGCTAGATTAGGGACTCAGAGAAATGATGAACCACTGGCTGAGCCAACCACCATTGGTAATGATGAAGATGGCTCTTCAGGATCCCAGAGATATCATGGAGAAGAACAAACGTTCAATCACCGCTCAATTTGATCGCATTGTATATTTTGATTCATTAAGCATTTATGTCGTCTAATATAATCTTTATTGACTAAATAGCTTTTCCAATATTCTTGCTTCTTGTTCCATTTCTGTGATTGTGCGCTCGACTCTGTCGCTGTCTGGTTTATCAAAAGATGCATCATTTCTACCGATATCCTTCAATACTGAGAAGGATTTCTCGAGGTCTCCTGCTGAAGAGTTTAGTAGTTTGTAAACTTGGTCTGAATACTCCAGATCGTTAAGTCTCCGTGGGATGATATGGCAATGAACATGAGGAACTGTTTGGCCGGCAAGAGGGCCATCTTGGATAGCTACGTTGAGGGCATCAGCGGCGTAGTGCTTTTCAATTACCTTTGATACTGTTTGGACTGTTTGGAAGAAGTCAACCGATTCTTCTGGAGTCAACTGTGACAGTCTTGAGATTGGACGAAGTGGGCATACTAGAACATGACCGGGAAGAATTGGTTTAAGGTTGACTAGTCCAAATGAGTAGCTTGTCTTGTAGAAGACCTGAGATGTTACGGTGAATGAACCAAATCTGATTGCAGTGGACATGATGGAGGGTGTTGGAGTGGAGGTTGGTATGAGCTTTGGTATGAGCTTTGGTATGAGTGTTGGTATAAGCTTTGGTATAAGCGTTGGAGGCCGGTGGAGGTTAGTATAAGCGTTAGAGGCCGGCGGAGGTTGGTATAAGCGTTGGAGACCGGTAGAGGTTGGTATAAGCGTTGAACGTTGGTATGAACGATCAATATAAGAACAATTGGTGATACTTCTGATACTGTGATTGATGATGGATTTATATTGGTAAAATCAATTGCTGTATATAGTGAAAAATAATCACATGACATACCCTTACCCAATTAATTTTTTTGCAATATTTTTCAAGCAATTTGATTTGACTTGACCATCAACGAGACAAGATGAGCAGTCGCTTAGTACCATCAACTAGATTACTTGGACAAGTTAGACGATCGTTTTCGACTACTTTGAGTGTTGGAGTTCGACTGATTCCTGAAGGATCGTCGATTCCCAAGGTTCCTGCGCCGACTTCGAGAGTTCCTGATGTTGAGACGTTTTTAACAAAGATTGGACGAAATGCTGTTGATACTGCTGATAATTTTGAGAACTGGGAGCAGTTTATGACGATGACGAGTTTTGAGATGAAGCAAAAGGGCATTGATACTCGATTGAGAAGATATATTTTGGGATGGAGAGAGAGGTTTAGAGTTGATGGAGAGAGTGCTGAGTTGAAGGAGCACAAGCGAGGCAAGAAGAGCTGGGGAGGTGAGAGAAGGAGAAAGGCTGTTAGAGCTGAGTTTTATGCAAAGGAATATAGACGATTGCACAAAGAGAGGCTGGAAGCTGAGGGTTTAAAGAATTAATGGGAATCATGGGGATGAGAATGAGTGAGGAAGAGAATCAAGACTCAGGAAGAGAATCAGGATTCAGGAAGGGAATCAGGATTCAGGATTCAATAAGGAAATCAGATTATATTAAATCAGATCAATATTGAATCAGATTAATAAGAAATCAGATTCAAATGGTAGTTCAAGATCAAATCATAGTTCAAGAACCGTAGTTCAAGAATCGTAGTTCAAGAATCGCAGTTCAAGAATCGTAGTTCAAGAATCGTAGTTCAAGAATCAAGAATCGTAACACTTCTATTCTATCTACAAAACACTACCATAACCAAAAGCCAACTTGATAGCCTTGACATAGTATTCATCAAACCTTCTAACAACACCTTCATCCTCTCCAATAGGAATACCATCCCATGCCAAACTAAGCTCAGTCTCACCAAGCTCATCATTCTGAGTAAACTTCATCTTTTGCTTTGAAAAGTGACCTTCGGGCCAGTTATTGGTGCGCCAGGTAAGCTCAATGGAATCAGAGGTCACAGAAAGAATCTTACCGGTGATTGAAGAGTTGAAAATCGAGTACTCTGAAGAGGGAGCAGACGAAATAACGGGATTCTTAGCTCTTGACCATACTGCAACAAGATCTGGAGTAAGAAAAGCTTTAATAAGATTGTCAACAGGAGCTTTGAACGTGTAGGTCTTCTTGACGGTGGGCTCGGTATTGATGATACGTCTTCCAGTAGTATTAGCAGAGGCCAAAGGAGCCTTGGAAACAGAGGCTGGAGCAGCTGATGGCTTTGCATACTCTTTGATGGACTCCTCTTGATTCTGCTTTGTGAAATTCGACTTGACTTGGTCGATATCGTGTTGGATTTGAACTCCGTGCGTGTTGATCAAGACCTTTTTGAACTCAACAAGCTTGATCTTCAATCGAGGAACGAGTCCCTTCTTCAAAACCTCCTTGATCTTATCTTCACTACCAGATCCTTTGGCGTTTCTAATGTACACCTGGATCTCGTCGACGTCGTCCAAATCATGCGAAAGCTCTGGAACCTCAAGATCAGCTGTGCCAAACACTTGTTCGCCGTTCTTGACCTCGACGTCCAGTCCAAAAGCCAGATCAAAGAGCGTCAAAACTTTGCCCTTTCTTTGACAAACGTCCGCATCGCCCTTGAAGTCCTTTAGTTTCTTGATTGCGATTGAGTATTCTTGGTAGGACTCTTCTAGGCCAATGAGTTCCTTTTCAAAGTAGTTTTTGGACCAGTCGAAGCAGTTTTTGTCGACCCAATGCCTATATTGTTAGTATCTTGTTGATAATCAGAGTCTTGTTCTTACCAGTTGTTAGGATTGTGTAAAACCATTGTTAACGTGAAGTCTAGGAGGTTAACTTTTGTGAGCAAACAAGGCCTTTAAGAGTTTCGCTTCGGCCTCGTAGATTTTTCCAGAATATTACGCGTTAAGATAAGTCATGTGATATATAAATTAGGGTATATGAATCTGGGGGAGACAATGAAGAGTGAGGATTGATGATTGATGAATGAGAACTGGAGACTAGAATGAACAGTGAGGACTAGACTGAGGACTGAACATGAACACTGAACGCTAGAATAGCACCAAAATAAAGACTGAACGCTAGAATAGCACCAGAATAAAGACTAAACGCTAGAATAGCACCAGAATAAAGACTGAACACCAGAACACTAGAATAACAGAACACCAGAACGCTAGAATAACAGAACACCAAACACTAGAACACCAGAATAAATCATACCAACTTCTTAATAGCCATCATATAATTACCAGTAGAAGATGATCCAAGAAATTCCCATCCAAATCCTGGTATATAAACACATCCCTTTGACTGAATAACAACCGAATCATTCCTCTTATTCACCCAATTCCTAATCTCAGACTCATCAATATACTTTTTATAACTATGAGTGCCCTTTGGAACAATCCCCAAGACATCTTCAGCTACAAAGATCGTAGTAAACCAAGAAACAGGAGTTCTATTGATTGTCGAAAGAAACAAAAACCCACCAGGCTTCACCCGAGCCAATGCTTCATCAAGAACAGCAGCTGGGTAGTCAACATGCTCCAGCATTTCAAACATCGTTACCATATCAAACTTCTTCTCAGCATCCAGCTCTGAAACTGCCTCCAACTTGTAATCCAACTTGCTCTCCAGCAAAGGATCCAAAGACGCGTGTGCTCGAGCAACTTCAAGCACTTCCCTCGACAAATCAATCGCAGTAACATGTCGAGCAAATGGAAGTCTCGCCAAACTCTCAGCAGCAAGCCCTCCTCCACAGCCAACATCCAAAATATTCCATTCAGGCCCAGACGGTAAAGGAGAAGCTGTCTTCTTAGCTGTAGGAAATAGATCCAGCGAGTATCCAGGTATATTGGCTGGTATTGGCTTTGCTACAATCGATTGTAGGAAATCCATTCGTAACAGATTCATCTTGTGAAGAATCCTCTGAGGGCCATTCGCATCCCACCATGAAGCTGCCAATCGCGAAAAGTGTGCCAGTTCTGAAGAACTACTTGAAGTTGAATGAAGTCGTTTAAAGGTTCTAAGCATCTGAGTATCTGGAGATCTGAATATCTCAATATCTTAATATCTAAATCTAAATACCTGAATATCAAGAGTTTGAAAAGAATTCTTGAAATATTTTTGCTGTAATAATAAAGGGTTAGGGCTTTATTAATATTTCTACTTCACCAACCTTTGTTCCATTCCAACACCTCGAAGAAACATGCCTGAGCTACTTCTACAAGACAGTATTATTGCTACGAGACAAAGAAGACAGAATGCTGGCAACCGGCTACAAGCTCTGCTTAACTCAGAAGCACCACTGGGAACAGACGACATCTTTATGGAAGTTGAAGATGATCTTGAATTCGACTTGAAGCGCAAACGAGACTCTGACGAAGAAGATATCGACGATGAAGCAGCAGCGGACTACTTCAGCTCCACAGACTCTGAACCTGAGCAGGATGAAGACAACGAGCAAGGTGAAAAAGAGGCTAGAGAAGAAGACCGGCAAGGCAAGCAGAAGAAAAAGAGTAAACTGGACTTGATCATGGCCAAAGCTCAGCATGCCAAATCAGCACAGAAACCAAAGCCTCCGCGAAAGAAGGATATCACCGCAAGTCTGCTCAATGAAAACAGAAGAAGCTCCAGTCGTTCCTCGACTATTCAGAACAAAAACGCAATCCTCGAGCGCTTGCAATCGCGCTCGTCAAACCTGAGAAAGTCCAAAGTCGTACGCTCAGCAAAACCTGAAAAGAAACTCACCCAAGCTGAACGTCTCGAGATTGCAAAACAAACTGAACTGGAAAACACCGCTTCGCTCAACAAGTTCCTCACTCAAGAACATAAGAAAATGGAGGAACGACGAGCCTTGAGCAAAAACCGCAAAGAAATCAAGTCTCCGTTCATTCGATTCATATCAAAAACTGTAGAAATCCCTGGCAACTCTGGAGGCCCGACAAGCTTGGAACAGATGGAAAAAGACTTCATCAACTTTGAAGAATCTGAACCCGCTTCTACTGCTAAACCTGCTAATGGAACTGAAGCTCCTCCTACTCTCAAAAAAGATATGGTTCGTGTCATAGTCTTTCCTTCTCCTGACAGTGTCGATATAGCTACTCTACTCTTTGGCCCGCAGTCCAAATCTAAACCTACCATTGTCCAGGGACCGACCTCTACAACTATCCACAACCCGTCCTCCGACAGAAAGGCTGCTCAAATGCTAGGCTCCTCGCTCTTTGGCAACCAAAAGGTCAGCTCGACCGTTCTCACGTCAATGGGCGGAGGCTCTTTGGTATCGGGAAAAACTCCAGTCAGCGCCTCTGCTGGCAAGTCCAAATTCACTTCGTCTACTAAAACTTCAGCTGCTCCTCTGATGCCAGCAACTGCAGCGACGCCAACTGGAGCTTCTGCTGCCGCTACGCTTGCCGCTGCTCGCATTCCAAAGTGCGTGGTATCAGGAAAACCGTGCAAGTTCGTTGACCCAAGAACCGGCGTTCCTTATGAGAGTATGGAAGGGTTCCAAATCATTAGAGCAGTTCTTGCTGGCGGAATGGGCTGGAATGGCGAGTTTGGAGTCTTCATTGGCGGCGGACGAGGAGCAAAAGGAGTTCCTGAAGGATTCGAGTGATTCCTGGACAATTTGTATTTATTCTCAGCTTAAAATAATGATTAATGATTGATTTCATGATTTCTTTTCCTTTTATACAGTATTTACAAAATTATTTGACATCTGAATGGTCTTCTTCATTATCTATCACCTCCAAAGGCTTGCATGGGAACTCCTGTTCTTTCCAATGGTTTTCAATAATCTCTTCAGAGTTGTTCTTTTTTCCGTAAAACAGCTCAATGGAATACAGGACCAGAGTCCAAAACATATTGATCCACCCCCAGAATTGCCATGAGTCGCGGGGATTAGCCCAGCCGGATCTCCAGGTCCAAACAGGAGTGGTTTCAGGAACCTCAGTTTCATTTGAAATCTGGCCAGAATAGTATATTGATGAAGAGGAAGATGGTGATGTGATGTTAGAATATGCAATTGGGGAATCTGGGGAGGCTGTAGAGCCTATTTGTGATGATGAAGATGCAAAAAGACTCAAATGTTGAATGAGTAAATGAGTGTAAATAGCAATTAGAATGCAGGGCGCATAAGAAAATATCAGAACTTTGATGGAGTGTGTTTTCGAGCTTCTAATCTTGGGAGATGGAGGTATTAATGTGGTTGCAGATGAAAGAGTAGTTTCTGGAAAGCTGATTTCTTCTTGGAAACTATCATCTTCGGGCTCGGCAGATTGTGTAGAAGTGCCTTTGACATCGCTGCCAGACGCGTATTCTTTGATTTGGCCGTTGAGGAACACCTCGTCCAGGTCTGCATCACTGACGGAGCCTCTTCGGCTGCTATGAGAGATATCATGAACAACCGGGACAATACGAGTGGCGGCAAAGAAGACGGCCAACCTATATGCCAGAGACACAAAAACAGACGGAGTCACAGTAGAAACAGCTCCATGCAGGAATTCAAAGACGGTCTTGAAGCCAGCAGGGACCAGTTCTGCTACGGTGGAGACCAAAGTGGTATATCCATCGATAATGACTGGCGGTAAGGGAGGAATATCAGGGCGCGACGAAGACGCAAAAAAGTATAAGAAAGTGGAAGATGCAGACAGGAAAGAGGACTGGAAGTCTGTAAAGGTAAAGTAAAGACAGTACACAATGTATGCAAACAACAGGGAGGACTCGACAGTGTTGCCTCTGCCAGATATGATTCCATATAAACCAATGATGGTGGTGATGGTCAAGACGACGCCAATCAACGAAGCACTAAGCAGAGACATGGCTAGCGGGAAAGTGTAAATTCTGTACAAAAAGTAGAGACTGGTTGAGATGGTGAACGAGGAGCAGAGGAGGATGAAGATGACCCAGTAGTCGGACTTGGTTCGGACGATCCAGGAGCTGAATCGGCCAGCCACCTGGATGACTAGCAGCGTACAGAAGCCCTCGAGAGTGGTAAACAACGGGGTGGCGTTTTCGACAAACCATTTCCAGACCTGGACAATGAACATCCAGTAGTGGGAAGCTTCGGACTGGAACTGCTGGCCCAGTTCGCCGCCAAAGCTGGCGGAGGGAAAGCTCGAGGCGAGCTGGGCAGCCGTGGTGCTAGTGGGGGGCGAGTAGATACTGATATGAAGAATGAGAAGAGACGGTATGATGATCTGCTGCAGATGGTATAGGCCAGATGAAATGAACCTTAGTTTAGTTCCTCTGCTGAGCACTCTGATAGTAGATAAGACTAGGAAAAAGACTGATAGTGTGCAAGTGTAGGCAATACCGCAGTCCTGGCCACCCACATCAAAGGCCAGAGGGATGGTGATGATGATGAGGAAGTAGTAGAAGAACGAGTTGATACTCTGCAGGAGTTTCCAAAAGTTGAGGGTGGAGTTGGACATGGTAACAACTCTATGAGAACCGGGCGCTGAAAGCCCTTAATGTGGACACTTTTAAGAGGAGTAGTCGAAACACGATAGTTTTCGGCCGTTTGAGAGCAGCGACGAGGTCCAGAGAAGGAGGGTCGCGTAGCTAGAGCACTGATTGAGCCCGGCGAGTAGGTTGGAGTAGTTGGAGCAGCGGTTGGAGCAGCGGCTGGAGTAGCAGTTGGAGCAGCGGTTGGAGTAGCGACTGGAGCTGAAGAGCAGCTAACGTTTGGCTACTGTTTGCAAAGGAAATGATTCACGACGCGTCTGGAGCTGATTCTTCAGAGACGACTTTCAAAGATTTTGCTGTCGTCGTGATGTCGTTGTAGTGTACCGCGCAGAGCTGTAAAGAAGAAAGGGACGCTGGAAGTTGAAGAAGAAAAAAATTGACACAAAACACTTTTAAAAAAAATTTCAAATCTGGCAATGCCCTAACCCTTGTAATTGGGACCAGGACGAGATCTATGCTTGATAACGTTTCCATGCATAATGAACACCCTGCACGAGAAGGTTGACGGGAGATGGGGGCGGGAGATGGGACACGAGATAGAAGGCAGACGGGACACGGAGAATGGAACAGACGGGACACGGAGCATAAAACAGACGGATCACGATAGAAAAAACAGACGGACACGATAGAAAAGACAGACTACTCAACTTGACATATCTCGAAACTGAGTTAAACGTCGCTAAATGTTCATGCAATATTCAATACGCCTTTTAAAGCTTTATATACAATTGGGGGTGATATCTTGGTAGAAGAAACCAATCCAGTTTGTGAGTTGAGACCTTCCAACTCTGCTTCCAGATCATCAAGAAGCTTCGTCTTGTCACTTCGCTGAATATGGCGATATGCTTTGAATGCTTTCTCTAGCAATTCTGGAGTATACAATTCATTGATACTGTCCGATGGAACTTCATAGTACAAATGGGATTGATCGTATTGGTAAACCAGACATTGTAGAATTTGGTTGAAATCAGCAAGAGTCCATCTCGCAGAGTTTGTACAGAACCCATTGAATACCATTTTGTACTGGAAAAGATTTGGAAACACTGCAAATTTGGCCATTTGGTGCCGAATTAGATTATGGGTTTTGGAAAAGTCTCGAGAGTTGAAGCAATAGTACGAAATCATGGTCGAAAAGGTATATCGATCTGGAAGAATCGCTACTCGCAGTGAACTTGGCTTGAGAGGTGTTCCATTGCGCTTTAAAATGTGAGATATGGAGTCAATTAGCATCAACCGCTTCATTACCTGAGGCTGACTTGGAATAAGGCCGAGACTATGGTTGTATTTCAATGAAGCGTTAGAGGTCTGGCTGATGATGGAATTGTATGTGTTTTCTGCGCTTTCACCATCGCCACATTGAATCAATGCTCGAATTAAAGTGTTAATCACCGAGATGTCAATCAGAAATCCACCCTGGTACATTCCTTGATAAACCTGTTTGACTTTGTTGGCGTCAGTTTCTCTCAGCATTGAAGTCAAGACCGTGATGCGATCTGGAGCTAGACTTTTCTTTTGAAACTCTGATGCTCCGAGCTCAGCAAAATCGCTGATGCCGGATTTCTTGCCAAATCCCATGAGAATGTTGGACGTCGACGACAGTCTTTGGTTGATTTTGTATATGGCTTCCACGATTCTCTCAATCTGCGCCATGTGTAGTCCCTGGCTGCTGGAGCTGTCGTCTTCCGTCTCAAAGTATGATTTCATAGTATTGTTCATCCAGGTATTGTATTCTCTAATTGATAGAGGCATGCCGCAATCTTCGAGATCCTGAAGGATTTGCCGGTAAAGCTGAGTGTTGAATTTTTTCTTACCGTACATGAAACAAGACAAAAGGTCTTCCAAGTGCTGGGGGAGAATGTGGAGAGGTCTTGGATCGGGTAATGCTTTGTATTCATCAAACAACTGTTGGTGCTTGACGGGGCCAGACTTGGGGTAAAGTTGCTTGAGAAAAGACTGATAGTCTGTCACTGGTGTTTTATATCTTTCAAATGCTAATCGAGAGTCTTTTATCTGCTGGTAATGAATATTTTGGAGTTTGTAAAGTCGTCTAATTACACTGGAAACACTATAGTCTTCTTCGTGTAGCGCGCTACTCAACGTCGAAAGAGCGTCTGTTTCCTCTAGTGAAATAGGTTCAATTTTATCAATGTAGTTGGTCAATGAGTCCAAATTACTGCGCACTAGCTCACGAATAATTTCATCATATTTTATAATTGTCCGAGAAACATGATCTTTCTCGCTTTCTAGCAGTGTTTGTTTATGAGAGCTGAAGAGCTGGGATCGAGAGCTAAATAGTCGCTGAGAGCTAAATAGTCGCTGAGAGCTAAACAGCTGAAGTCGGTCACATCCATGACTTCTGTACAGCGGAAATCCAAGATATTTGGTAGAAACTATCAAGTAATGCTCGAGAAAAGAACTATATCTTGCCTGGATTGTACTGTAAATGCATAGCGTTTTGTAATTGACTGCCAGCATTTCGGTCCATTCAAACGTTCGCTGTCTCTCAATTTCTGATTCTTAGAGACTCTGTTCTTAGCTATATTCCAATCTTTCCATCTCTTCAAGTTGGTAAACCAATTGCTCTAGCGTAATAAAACCAAAGATTCCCACCGTTGATTCAGCTGTGATCTCGTATCTGATCTAGAAGAGTTGAAAAATAAATCAAAAAAATTTGTCCCTACCAAAATTATATTCAGGGTAAGGGCTGGAAAAATTTCACCAACCAGAAATGATTTTTTTTTTTCAACCTTCTCACCTTCACGCTCCAGAGACGCTACCGCATCATGAAGATCCAGAATAAAGCTACAAATGTGCTCCAAAGAGCCTCCCAAATCTTGAGAGCCCAGAAAACCTCGAGGGATCCGGTCGCTGAACCCGCTTGGTTCCGCGTAGTTGCAAACCACCCGCCAACACAGATTTTTGCTCAAAAACCGCACAATCTCAAAGAGTACATTGAAGTAGCTGCCAACGAATCAGTGCTACCAGAAGAACCAAACGAGAATGGCCATTTCGCTACCAGAAATCCCCCGAAAATGCCCACTAAATCCCGCCATTTATATAAACCCAAAGTCATCACCTACTTTGAAGATAGCATCAGATCCCTATTCTACGAACAGCATCCTTGGGAATTGGCCCGTCCTAAACTCTTGGTAGAAACAGACGGCAAAGACAGCTCAAGATTGGACTGGAGCAGACTAGATCAGCTGTCAAAGAAGCTCGACGGTGAAAGCGTCGTCCAAAGAACTCTTCATCTTCTCAAAACCGACCCCAAGTATGCTGGTGCTGAAGACTCATGGCTGCCCGCTTACGACCAAGCTCGTCTAGAGTTCTACCGCCTCCGAATTCACGAAGACACTCTGACTCGTGTGGCCTCTGAAGAAGCTACAATGTATGGTGCTGTTTTCGGCAAATCCTTCATTGAAAAGGGTGTCGAGAAGGAACAAGAGTACATTACTAAATGGAAGGCAGAAGCCGTTGAAGAGACCAAAGCAAAGCAAGCCCGTACTGCTAATCCTGCCGCTTCTTCTTCACCTGGAGCTGCTCCCGAAGAATCTGCATCCGCCTAATTTTCTTCATATTGTACATAGTATTATTGTTGATCCCTAATAAAACGGACACCAGCCTTCAGATTGGAGTGTTAGTATTTTTCAATCATTAGCAAATCTCTTTCTTACCAAAGTATATCTGCGACAGGTTATGAGGGTTGGCAGCTTCCTGGATCAATTGACTTGTCAAGGCTTCGACATTGAGTGTCTTTGACAGCTTTTGATTAACAACTGCTAACGCTCTTTCGGCTTCAGACTCGCCAGGATTCTGTGGCTTCAAATCATGAACTGAATTGTTCTTTTCAAGCTTCTTTTTCTTAACCGGAGATATTGTCCTAGGCCATTCATGTTAGTAACGCTTCATTAAACTCGGGTTTCCACTTACCAACTGTATAACGGGTCATATTTCAATACGTTTAATATCGTTTGGATTGCTTCAGATTCATTTCGAAGCACCTTGAGCGACAAATGGCAGCATTGTCTAAATACTCCTTCAATGCCCGTGATTCCCATTCCATCAACAACATCTCTCGTTAATCTAAATGGAATAAGCTCTGGAATCCTCAGTAACTTGCCTTGGTCAAAGGCAATCCCAAGATCTATATGAACAACTTCCCCAGATATCTTGTCCAACAAAATATTGTTACAATGTCTATCTCCAATCCCCAGAATATATCCAATCATTGAAGCTGCTGCTGTTGATCTTGTGTACATTATCCGATGCTTAAACCAATCCTCCGCAGTAAGAAAGAATTCAAAGAAAAACATGTGCAGTACTGGCTTCATATGCTTTTCAATGTCCGAATAGACCTTGAACTTTTCACTAACTGAGCTTGACAGAACCTTTTTCATTTCTTCTCGTGCTTTCACAATGTCCCAGTCTTGCGGTCGGTACTGCTTATGGGCTGGCTGTAGATATTCAATCAGTGGAATCGTGTTTTTCACAAATTCAATTATACCTCCGGTTGGACCTAGAGGTATTACTTTGTATGTCCGAATTCTCAACCTTCGAGATCGGGTCTCCATACTCTTTTGAAACATATTGTTCAATTGATCAAATACCTGTTCCATAATACTGTCCTGTCTTAAATCGTCTTTTCCGCCTTTGAATAACATGGTATAACTTTGGCCGTTGGAAGCACGACACTTGACAATTTTAGGTGCACTCAAACCTGAAGCAATACCAATCTCTCTTTTTAAACTCACAATTGTAGCAACATCGTAGTTTCCGTCTTGTCTGACTGGAATGTCTAATGTTGGAGGAGGAAAATTTAGAGTAGGCAGAGTCTTAATCCACCAAGATCTTGCTTTTACCTGATCAAAATTGAAGTTTTTCTTGTCGCCAGACTCAATTTTTTGGTGAGCCAGCTTGATACACTGAGTGCTGAAGACCTCCACATTGTCTAACAGTGATTTATTCTTTTTCAACTGATACCAAATCCTATTCCCTGCATCAGCCCGTTGTTGTGAGAGCTTGTCTTGAGTTCCAAAGACTAATCGTAGCCCAATTATTGAAAACAAGCTATGATATGGGTGGTTTTCACAAATATTGATCAACGTTTGTTCCAAATTTTTCGTGAAAGCAGATTTTTTTTCACCTATTCTAGATGATAGCTGATTTATCCAAGGTACAAACAAATGAGATGGCACTACAGATAGCTTCGATTCAATAGCTTTATTGAGCCCAACATCTGTAACATTTCCAAGCCATAAGGCAATAAAGGACGAGACATCTTCCACGCTATCACATCTTATAGCAGCTTCCAAATAAAATATAGCACTGTTCTCCAAAAACGTTTTTCTGGAGTCTTGTAGTTTTCGCAACTCTTGTTCATCTGTATCATGCATTTTCTTTACCTTATCCAAATGATGATTTGCAACTTTTTTCTCCTCTGCAGTACCATTCTCACCAAACTTGGTCCAAGATTCTATTTCTTTCAGCTTATGATCCCGAAAAATTGACACCCTATTTATTTCTTCAGCCAGAGCTGGATTGTTGTATTGTTGATCACAAAAGTGAGCAAAGGTATGATAAACTGTCGCAGTTCGTTCCACATCATGATGTATAGCTTTCATCAATTTTCGGGCTGGAATAAGGTAATTCGTGATAATTGCATCTGGAGACTCATATCGAGCATCGGAACACCATTCAACCTTCTGACTGTTAGTTATTTAAAAATTTCACATAGTGATTTAATACTTACCAACATGGAGAATACCAAAGGCAGTTCTTCATTAATCCAGCTACTGGATTCATCATTGTTCACCAATGATTTCAAAATTGCAATAGGAAATTTTTGCCCGCCTAGTAACCAGTTGGAAGCAGCGGTTTCTATTTTGCACCAGTAGTTAAGCTTCTCGATAGCTGATCTAAAACTGCTTGTCCCATCGTCATTGTTCAACAGAGACTTCAGCATACCGTCAAGTCTTAGAGATGCATTGACTGATTGTTGGGCCTTGAGATGCTTTCTAGCTACCTCAGAATAGTATTGAACATTGGAGCCTTCAATAACACGCAGTGCTAATGAAAGGTCTGGACTTTTGTCTCGGTTGGCAGCTTGCCAACTCAATTGACGTGAAACCAGTATATTTTCAATTTGTTCAAAGCTAATAGTCGTTAGTATAAACCTTTATTCAGATTGTGATAAGCTCACCTTGTATGATTCATCCAGTTCGAGGATTGAGATTTCAGAACTCCGTCCAATGCCCAACAAGCCTCTACGTTTTCAGCGTTCATGATTCTTTCACACTCTTCAGTAATAGCAAGCGTCAGTAGTAGGTCGCTTGAATGCGCTCGATCGGCTGACTTTAAGAGATTCAGCGAAGTAGAGTATGCCTGATAAAATGCGTCGAATTGGTCACTTAATCCATTCAGCGCTTTGTGAAGATTGAAGATAACTTCGTCACCAACTTTCGGTTCTGGTGAATAAGCCAAATCCCATTGTTGCAGCTTCCAAGCCTGTGAATACATTGCTTTTTCATCTCCTATCGAGATAGTATCTAGAATCATTTTGGAGACTCCTAACATGCCAGTATTCGTCAAAGTTTGTGCAATTGCAAGATTCGTTTTCTGATTATGTTCAGAAATGGTCTCATTGAGCATAGCAGATTGATACTTGAGAAGAACAGTATGATTTTTCTCATATTCAAATGTTTTCATTGCACCATTGATATTCGGATTTATTGGAATTGCGTAGAACATATCGGGGTCTTCAACGCTTTCATATATTTCACCTAACGAGTCTTCAGCACTAAAAGCAGTATTGTTTTGTCTTGTATGATACCATTCGATTTCAGCCAACATGTATGCTAGATTTGGTTTTTTGTTTGCTAAACAGCATTGAATTGCAGCGGGAATGTCTATATTCAAATGTTTTGAACCTCTGGTCAGCTTAGAATATCCTTGGGATCTCAGGAAAAAGTAAGATCTGATGATTAAATCATTGACTTCTGAGCTGCCCTTTCCTCTTAAACACTCGTTCATTTGATTGTCAAGAACCTCATCTTTGGTAGCAGTAACTTGGTACTTATAATATGCGTAGATGGCAAAAGGAAGAATTGCTTTACCAAACGCTGGTACAAATACTAGAATATTTCTTAATCCATTTAAATCGGTGAATTCTTCTGCTAATTTAGCTAAAAGTGTAGAACAAAGTCTGTAAACCCATTCCTGCTCATCACCTCCCTGAGATGACAATGTGGACAAATTGAAAACTTCTAGTTGCTGGCTCTTTACCCGACTATCGTAGCCATAAAATTTAAGCTCCATGGGGTCAAAAACTGTTTGTAAATAGTCTTTTGACAATGCTGAAATATTGGTTTTTATAAGACATAGCGAGTCTTCGGCAATATTAATTGTGGTAATATCCTGACTAGAGAGGCAGTTTTTGATTTCTGTATAAATAGCTGTCAAAGGCTCAATCGAATTGTCTAATTCTCGAGAATTACCTAAGGATGGAACTTGTTCTCCAGTGCCAGAATGGAACTGGCCAAGCAGTCTTGCAAGCCAAATGGTGTAGCCTTTCGTTTGTATTGGATCTAGTTGTAGCAACTCAGATAGAATTTTCCTATCGTACTCCTCGAAATTTGACGACTGTGGCACCGATAACAGAGTGTTTTGAAGATTGATATTGGTGTCCAGCTCAATTGCAATTATACTTAACAAATTCCTCTGATTGTCTTTAGACAATTTTCGCAGCATGGCGATAAAATTTGAATCCGATAATGTATCTGGTTCAAACCTCAGCAAATTAATCAATGATACAAACATATTTTTGTACACATTGTTAATTTTTGCTGTTAATGCCCATGATTTTAACCATTCCACATCAAATTCTGTAAAAAACACTTTTTCATGTCGTTGTTTGAAGAGCTCCTCTAGAACAGGTAGCAAGAGCTCGACCAAGTAATCTTGTGATTTCCCAATAGAGTGAGTGATACTTTTAGTGACAATCACTTTAATTACCTGCAACACTTCATCGTGTATTAGTGGTATTTCAATCATGGAAACTGCTGCTCTCAAAACGAGAGTTAACAACTGAGGCTGGTAAAAGTTTGATGCAAATGTATCAGCCAAATATAGGAGTCTTCTCAAATTAATTCCCTTTTGATTTGGATCAAAGGAAGTTGCCAGCTTATGAACAATCTTTCGCAGCGCAAAAGCAACTGTAGCTGGAGATTCCCAAGATGAGCAGCCAGTGTCTTGTATGATTTTTTGAGTCAATGGTGCTACAACTTTTGGGGGAATCAACGCTTGAGGAAAATTAGCTAAAGATTTCGTCGATATGTTACCATAGATATCTTGCAATAAACTGTTTTGATTGCTGGGAAATTTTGATTCAATAATAGAAAAGTCTGTGAGTAGAATTAAAGAAGACAAGATAACTGGAAATTGTTGTTTGCAGACCCGTTTCCAAGTTTCTTTTCCAATTACTTTTGATATCCAAAAATCCAGATCATATTGTGCGTTGTTTAAAACCAGATCATAAACCCAAGCTTTCGGTGATGCTCTTTGGATCAAGGAATTAACATCGGAAATACCAACCTTACTTGCAATATCTTTAATTTTTGGTAAACTTGAATCTCGAAGAGTGTAAAGATATAAGATAGTGAAGATATCATAATAGTCTTTTAAAAAATCATTTTCCGAGTCATAACCAAAAATTTTGTAAGGAAATGGCGATTGTACATCATTGGATGTCCACAAATAAAGCAGTTCTTCTGCTTGAGAACGGAAAAACTGCTTCAAACTGGCTTCTTTGTAAAATGCAGCGATAGTGTTTATTCCATTTTCTAGAAAAGGCCTCGCTTGAACAAACTCAGTAAGTTCTAAAAGATTGAACAATGAACCAGTCAACAAACTATTGGAACTTTGTGCCAAGTAGGTGAGCGTATAGCAGCGAGCAGCGAGGGTTTCAAGCTGATTGAATACTTGACCAAACTGGTCTTGAATCATGTTGAAAATTTCAACGTGAGTTTCGAAAGGACAAGAATTGAAAACTATTGGAAATAAGGGTCCAATTTTATAGATTGACTCTAGAGAAGTAGAGCTGAGCGAAACAAAGCATTCAATGACACTCTTACCATCAAATAACTCTAGGCCAGGATTATATTTGAGAACTTTTGTCAGTAAAATAGCAATTCCAGATTGAGTCAAAAAGTTGTTGTAACCACCTTCCAAATGGACTTTACAGAGCCAATTCAAAATATCTAAGCAGTCCAAAAGAACTTTGTCTGGGGAGGCCCATACTGAAGCATAGTCGTCTAGAGTTTTGATGCAAAAAAGAATAATTGTCTCGGCTCTATCCCACTCATGTTGCCCTAATATATATTCCCCGACTTGTCTAATTATCTTTTCAAGTATAGTTCCAGTAGATACATTTGTGACATCTGGAGCAGGAAGACAGTTCAAAAAAGCAACACACATTGGAGCAATTTCTTTCTTATCTGTAGTGCTGCGAAAGAGTTCTTCTAAAGATTCAAAAATGCTATAATTTGTTCGAAACTTTATGTTGAGCAATTTCAATTGGCAGAATATTTCGTATACCTGTGAATCGTGAGAGGACCTGGAACAATAAAAAGAATGTGAGTTCAGAACTGAAGGGATTGGAACACCTTTTTTACTCTCAGAAATTTCATCTCCAAAAGCAGCAGCTCCTTCAATTGAATTATCGAGAATGGCTAGAATACCACTCAAGTACTGACTACACACATCCATATAAAAGGAATCCACAAACTCAGAGTGTATATCAGTCAACATTCTTGCACCAGCTAGGAACTTTTCAATATGGTTTTCTCGAATTGTTGTTCGAGTTGCTATTGAGAAAATCTCCAATAACAGATATTGAATTTTCAAAGTGAGTTCACGACACTGAGACTGGTAAACAGGATATTCTTGTTCAAATTTGCAGACAACAAGCAACAAAGAATTGCAATAATTCATCACTTTTTCGTATAAATATGGGGTACTGGAGAATTTCAAAACGTTTTCTGTTTCTTTTAACTCGTCACTGACCATTTCATATCTGTCAATCCAGTTTCCAAGTATGTTTATTACCAATTCTTTCGGGGGTGCATAGCTAATATCCACTGTATCACAAGTATCGGAGTTATAGGTTACCACTGACATGGAACTCAAATAGTTCAAACCAGTTGATCTGGCCTCGAGCTCCATAAACGCACAGTAGAGACTTCCATCATAAGTTAAATGTTCAGTAAATTGATAATCCACTCCTAATATGTTCAATATAAGAGCTGATATTAAACCAGGATCGATTGAGCTATTCAAGGACTTATCAGATCGAATAGAAATTCCCCATTGAGCTTCAATCCAAAACAGCAGCTTTTCTGACGCAGTACTTGCTTTGTGTGCCAAACTGGATTTGAAAACTTGAAGTAAATACTTGGACAAGCAAATAGATCCATTAGAAAGAACTGGACCACTTGAATCAAACATTCCAAGAAGTCGGTCGATTCGAGAGTATTTAGAAGACGCAGAGAAATAACCGCGAGATGCAAAGGTAAACAAAAAAAAGCATGCAACTGAACTAAAGCTTGGATTGTAAAATCTTTTGCAGGTCAGGTTCCAGAGGTTATCCAAGTCACTTTGATCAAAGACATGTCCTTCAGTTTGATTCCACAAAGAGCAGATGCACAATAAAGCCCATGCAGATATTTGGATGTCAGCGTGATTAGAAAGTCGGCACAAAGATTTAAACAATAACGGACTCAAGAAGCTAGGCAGAGGATTGTGTTCCAGATGAAAAAGTACAGCGTGAATGTCTCTACAGCAGTTTGAATTTGTGCCGTCTAGGGAATCAATCAGCTCTTTTGCAATATGCTCAGACAAACTGAGATCATCCGGTTTTGTTGAAATAGCTTTGCGAGACCTCTTCCAGCTTTTATAACAGCTCGAAAATGTAATTGTATGCTTCAAATATGATATATGGTAGTAAGCTAAAGCAGCACTCCACGACATGGTGCTGCCTCCAGACTTTAAGTGAAAATGCCGTTGAGAAAATAGATCAAACTTTGCAGGATCTTTATGAAGGTTAATATCAATATCAATTGTGTTCAAGCTATTATTGAAGAAGGATGTTTTTTGCAAATTAGTGTCGCTTAGCATTGCAATGCAGTCAAACATCTTCTCTTGAATTTCTTCCGGCGCTTCGTCGATGCAATTGAACACATTTTTCAAAAAGGGGATTGCCATTTGAGTAAATATGAGAAGGTTCTCACGTACAAGCAGCTGCTTTGATTGCCATAACTGGGGGAGCTGTCCAAATATCAACAGAGATACAGATTCGCAAAACGAGATATCTGAATTTGAAGAGACTCTCAGAATGAAATTTGCAATGGATAGGATATGAACATCACTCGTTGAAAGGTCGTTGATCGAGGTAAGAAACTTCCCTATTGAATCCCAAACTTCGATTAGCTGATTGATTTTGATATCGTAACTGTTATTGAGAAGCAGGAAAATAGAACGAAGAAACTCTGAAGCAGCATACGAGAGCTTTCTGCTTGGAGTTGACTGCGGCTTCCCTACGAAGGATCCAGCAGAACTGTTTTCATCAGCAAGTTTCATGGAGTCCACAATTGCATCTATTGCCTTGCAGAGAAAGTTGAGTAGCTCTTCTACCAGTTTCATGGGCAGATGTTCGACATTGCGAGGGCTTTCAACTATCGCTCTGAATATCTTTGAATGACTATCCAACAGCGGGATGCACAAGAGATCGGACGTCGTAGGTGAAAGAACAGTTGAAGAAACGTGAGTTAAGATATCTTTACAAGTCTTTGACTTGAATTCCGCGATTCCAGAGACGATCAGGCTTCGAGCGATATCACCAGCGACTCTCAATCGTTCAGCACTTGCCTCGCAAGCTTCATCTCTACGCTGGCTCAGGATATAAGACGTTCGTTCCTTACTTATCACATCAAAGAGAATATCAATTGTCTTTCTACGCAGCTTGGGCGTCAAAGATCCAAGTTCATTTGGCTGCGATATCAAGTCACGTAGTTGATTGATTCCTGTAGTTCTTTGCCTGAGTTTATCAGAGGCGATCAAACCTGTCCATGTTAGTACTTGTAAAGAATAGTTGCTCATGAGACGCACCGAAGATTTCAGAAAACGTAGCTAATGCTGCCATGAATATAAACCTCAGTTCACTATTGCAATATCATGGGGAAGTGCTATCGTTGATTAGCTTGTGTATATTGTGAAATAGTGATGGATACCGATTTTTCAATATAGATAATAATTTATGTAAGAATAGGAAAACTATTAGTCATCTAAACCTTAATTACAAGTATGAAAAGTTCAACGTCGCCAAATGTTTATTACCACTACTCGAATACAAGATTCTATTTGAGAGTTGAGAGATCCAAGGGCTCGCTCTCATTAGGAGTGGCAATCTCATCATACAAAAGAGTAGTCAAAAAGTCTGAGAACTTTTCTCCAGTGATTTCAGGCAAGAAATACTTTGCGGCCAGCTCAAACTTGTTGCCAGCGCCAGCTTTTGCAGCAAGTTTATCAGTTTCTTCCTTGAGAATCTTCGCGTTGAGCTCAGGAGTGATTTTAGCATTTGTGTCAACAGTAGAAACACCATGGAGAACCCATTGGTTTAATTGAGATCTAGAAACCTCGGCAGTGGCAGCATCCTCCATAAGAGAGTCAATAGGAACACACCCAAGTCCTCTCAGCCATGCTTCCATATATGAAAGGCCAATATAAATATTTTTGCGGATGCCAGCCTCAGTGATTTTACCTCCTTGAATTTCAGTGTTCAGAAGATCCACACCTTCAACAGGCACATATCCCTCTACGTCCTTCTCAGGTCTGTAGAAGATTTGATTAGGAGCAGGCATGTGCTCATTGAAAATGTCGTTTGCAATATAAGCGAGCGCAGGGTGAGCAACCCACGTACCATCATGACCAGCAGTGGCTTCGCGAAGCTTATCGGCACGAACTCTTTCCATGGCAGCGTCATTGGCAGCAACGTCGCCTTTAATGGGAATTTGGGCAGCCATGCCACCCATAGCATGGACACCTCTTTTATGACAGACCTGAATCAGTCTCTTAACATAAGAAGCCATGAAATGAACGGTCATTGTGACATCACCACGGTCTGGTAAAATCTTGTTTTCAAAGGTGCGCAGCTTCTTGATGGTGGAAAAGATATAGTCCCATCTGCCGCAGTTCAAGCCGGCAGAGTGCTGTCTCAGCTCAAAGATGATTTCCTCCATTTCAAAAGCGCCGGTGAGCGTTTCAATCAAGACGGTAGCACGAATGGTGCCTCTGGGAATGGCCAGATAGTCCTGGGCGACGTTGAAAATATCGTTCCAGAGACGGGCTTCTTGGTAAGCCTCCATCTTGGGGAGATAAAAGTAAGGGCCTTTGCCAGACTCGATCAGGGCCTTAGCATTGTGGAAAAAGTAGAGGCCAAAGTCAAAGATGGACGCAGAAATGGGCTCTCCGTCGACAAGGACATGCTTTTCGACCATGTGCCAGCCTCTGGGACGGACGATTAAAGTAGGGACAGCTTTAGAACGTTCTTCTGCGGACTTGACTTTGTATTCTTTGCCAGTTTCTTTGGCGGTGAAGCTTGCCTGGTTCCTGATGGCGTCGTAGAGATTGACTTGACCCCAGATTACGTTTTCCCAAGTGGGAGCCAATGAGTCTTCAAAGTCGCTCATATAGGTGCTCACGTCGGAGTTTAATGCGTTGATGACCATTTTTCTGTCTGGAGGGCCGGTGATTTCTACACGACGGTCGATAAGGCCCTGGCCTGGGGTAGGGCCTAGCCACGACGGGTCTTCGCGGATGTGTTTTGTTTCTTCGAGAAACGAGGGCAGCTTACCGGCCTCGATGCTCTTTTGGCGGGCTACTCTGGCATTGAGCAGCGCTTTTCGACGTGGATTGAAGGATCTTTGGAGGACGACTAGAAATTCGAGAGCGCTTTTGGTCAGGATGTCCTGGGGAGTTGTTCCTGAAGGGAATGGAGATGATCCTTCGAGAGGAGCGAGAACTTTAACGTTTGTTAGAGACATAATTGATGCAGGGTGTGGAGAGATAGTCCGGAAGCAAAGAAATTGCCTTCTTCTACGGGGATACGGCCATATTTATATTAATCCAGACCTTAAACAAGATACAAGTGATAGGCATTTCTATCCGGATGTGCTCTCGGACATCTGGAGAATCAGAACGGATCACGTGAATAGCAAACCCGAGTTGGCTGTACAGGGAAAGCCGTAGTTAATGCTATCAAGACAGACCCGGGCAGAGCTCGGATGGCTGCCGCTGGAGCGTTTTTAATGCCGTCGGGGCTCTTCGTGTATCTCAGTTTATTATTGGCAACAGAGAGACGCTCAATGTCCTGTAATATCACAGAGATAGAAGGACATCACCGGTGGCTTCAATGGATTGGCTAACGGAATAAGATTGCTTGTTATCGTTAAATGGAGAGCAATGTTACGCGTCAGACACGAAAACGACGCGTTGTTAGCACGTCTCACTAATTAAAACGCGCCTCACTAATTAACAACGCGTCTCACTAATTGACTTCTCACTGACACGGCTAATAAATCACATGACATAATTTAAACCCTGAAAATTGTCACATGATCTGAACAGGGTAACCTTAAAAATAAAGTAGAAAAACTTTTTGTTAATAAATCTT
Organism: Geotrichum geniculatum; assembly: GCA_030566045.1. Classification (NCBI taxonomy): domain Eukaryota; kingdom Fungi; phylum Ascomycota; class Dipodascomycetes; order Dipodascales; family Dipodascaceae; genus Geotrichum; species Geotrichum geniculatum. Next base: position 51,533 of record JAJMHM010000040.1, on the reverse strand, counting down.
TCTTTCACTCTTATACTCCTTCTCACCAGAAACAAATGACCATCAGGTAAGTCTAGATATTGAATAAGTCCTATATTTGATGATGAACTCGAGCCTTTGGCTCACGCTATTAAACCCAGCTCTTCGACATATATATTTTAAATCATGAGAAGAATTGTTATATGTCTGATTTCGAATAGGCTTCTATTGTTTGAATCTGATGAACATAGACTAACCAGAATCATTAGGTTTCATTGATATCGGATGTAATTTGTACTAATATAACTAAATGTCAACAACGTATTCCTTAGAATCGGCGTCTTCAGTCAAAACTCCAGCAGACTTCAAGATACTGATGGTCTTGCTCACGACCTGGGGATCCACCTTAGTCGTGTCTTGAACAAAAGTAACAGTTTGAAGCCAGGCACGAGCGTCTTCTTCAGAGTAGTCCAAGTTGGCTGCAATGTGCTTAACAGCTTCGTCATGATGCGCATTGAAATAAGCAATGCCTTGGTTGATACTCTTCAAGAGACCAGCAAGAGCCTCCTTCTTCTCGCCAATGACATCTACTCCAGCAGTGATGACCCAAGAAGGCCATGGAGTGTAGATTTGTCCAATGTTCTTGATTTCTTTGTTATCATAGTACTTCTTGGTGGTGAAAATCTCCCACATGAAGGCATCAGTAGGTTTGAACTCTCCAGTATGATTTACGCCTGCTCTTAGGTTTTTGAAGTTATCCTGTACCTCAAAGGTGAACTCTTTGGTCCAGTTCTTCTGAGTAGCGAGAACAAACGGCATAACATACGACCCAGAGCCAATTCTGCTGACTCCAATTGTCTTTCCCTCGAGGTCGTCTTCGCTCGTGAGCTCTTCACGGTTGATGCCCGTGCTGATAGCCCAGCCTGGAGCCGCTGGTCAGTTTGAATTCAAATGTAGGCAAGTTGAGATACTCACACAAAGGAGACTGGACGTAGGTTCCAATAAGCTTATACCAATCAAAGCCTTTACCAATGCCAGCAATGAATGCTTCAGTTAGGCCAATTGCAACGTCTGGAGCACTACAGTTAGCCGTGATCTAGAGATGGTTCTGTTTACGCACCGATTGACTTGTCTTGCAAACTTTGAATCAAGTGTCCAGAGCCAGAAGGGAAGGGAATGAATTCAATATTAACATTGTTATTTGCGTAGAAGCTCTGGTCTTTGGCGAAGAACAGAGGAGTTGAAAAGTGTTCAGGAACGTAGCCAACTTTGAGAGATGCCATGATGGTAAAAACTAAGAGGTTTTGGTATAACTTTCTGGTAGCCAATAACTAAGAGTTCTGGGAATTAAGAGGTTCTGGTAACTAAGAGTTCTGGTAACTAAGAAGTTCTCGTAGCTAAGAGGTTTCTGGTGAAGAAGCAATTTTGAGAACAAAAAAAAAAAAAGAAATAAAAAAAAAAACTAAACCCGTACCCATCTTAAAGCTCTCGGAGTGAGTTATAGTGTTCACCAAGGCCAAAGCTATGTTTATAATAAGCCAGCTTAAGCTCAGGATTGATACCATTTTCATTAGCAATGAACGGAGACTGTCCACTGATAATGACGGTGATTTTGCAGTCGTAGATTTGGGCAAAAGCGGTGATCTCAAGCTCACCTCCCCAGATAGCAGTGTTCTCAAGCTCATCGCAGTACGAGTCGACATCTCGGATGGTCATGGTGGTTTCATCAAACAAATAAGGACTGAACTCGTTGGGATGGCTACGAATATGGGCTGCTGCTTCTGATCTCAGTTCTTGAACGGTTTTCTCAATGTTTTGGTTGACTTTAAGCTGATCAGCTATCGACGCAAACAAACAATGGCCATCAGCTGGAACTTCGTGCACAGAAACATTTCGAATCTTGAAAATGGAGTTCATGCTATCCAGTTCGATTTGTCTCAAGTTGGGCTGCGATTCTGCTTCCAAAGCTGCTTCTTCAGACATCTTTTTGTTGGCAGCTTCACGAGCAGCAATCTTTTCTTTCCTTCTGTTCCTCTTTGGCTTGTTCTCTGAAGGTTCCGTCTCAGTTTTTGTAGCCTTTGCAGCCTTTGCAGCCTTTGCAGCAGCCTTTTTGGCTTCTTCTTCCAGTCGTTCTTGTTCTTTTTCAAGTTCGAGTTGAGCCAACAGCTTCTCAGGTGAAAACTCGTCTTCGTCCTCGTCTTCGTCCTCGCCTTCGGCCTGCTCAACGCTGTTCGATTGTCCAGCACCTTCACCGCCAGCTCGCAGGGCTTTGAGCTCTTCACTGTGTCTCAGCTTCATCTCAGCTTCCATCTCTTCAATCTTCTTCAAAATGTCCTTCTTTTTCTTCTTCTCGCCCTTGGTAGCCTGCTTTTTCATGCTGGTCGTCTCGTTAACCAAATCCCGCTGCTCTTTCCTATGACGAGCAATCATTTCTTCCTCGTTTTCTCCAGTTGCACTCATTTTGATGTCTTCACCTGTTCGTTTCCTGTGCTATACAGGTAGAGATCTATGGGCGTAAGATAAATGGGAACAAGAAAAAAAAAAAAAGTCAGTTACCCTGCTTTCACAATAATTTTTCACTCTACTTCTCTTTCATGAACCAATTACCTTCTATCCAATACATCTCTCCTTCTTGAAGAGGCTCTGACGATACCGATGCTTTCTTCAAAACTCTCCACGCTGAAAGCTCTTAATACTGGTCTCCGTGTAGCAACGACGGTGCTGAGAACCGCTGCTCCTATCGGAGTAACAAGATCATCATTTGTGCTGGCTCGTTTCAACTCTTCTGCGTCGCCTCAAGCTTCACCAGAATCTCAATCCGATTTACAGAAACCAACTGAGAAGAAAAGACCAGCTAAAGCCACTTTTGAAAAGTATTCTCCTGAGCAAAGAGCTGCTCTGGCCGCTGAATATGTGAAAGTCGAAGATCTACTGGATTCTGGCAAGATCGCGGAAGCTGCAAATCTCTTTAAAACGACCTATGACCCGAAATTGTCTGCCATTTTCAGATACAGTGGAAGTAGCGAGCATGGTGGAAGACTGGCTATCAAGCTCTTCAGAAGTGTATTCAATGCCCACAAACAAGGCAAGTCTGAGGACTTGATCTCGCTAACAGAGCTCTACTCCTTATACTCTCAAGGAAAATTGAGATATGGTTGGATGTGTGCAAATGTCATCTTGCTGGAAATTTCTCAAGGGAACTACGATGCTGCTATTGACAGCTGGGTCAAGTTCCTTGAATCCTTTGAAAACGTTGAAGTTGCTAAGGATGTTCAGAACAAAGAGGCCGCCCATGCTGCTCTTGTTGCTTATATTGCAAAGTGTCTGAGCGAGGACTCTACTCCAGACGCCAAAATTGCTTCTTACTTAGTCCCTATCAAGAATGCTCCTTCTGAATACGAAATCAGAAATCTCTGCCAGCAATCTGGACTGAAGTTCGATCAGGAGTTCATCAAAAACGTTCTTCAAGCCATTAGAAAGATCAATTTGGATAATCTTGATCCTGGCAACATTGATTTCCTCAATGGCCTTCCCATTGATCGTCCTGCTGAGCTCGAGAAACGATACAGTGAATGTAAAGAACACTCGGAAAAGACGGGAAAACAGCTTCCTGAAAGCACTTACGCCAGATTCATCTTTTGCTTTGCCGAGTCTGGTCGTCCACAGCAGTCATTTGATATTTGGAATGACCTGTTGGCCGCTGGCGTTGTTCCCACGGTTCAATCATGGAATATGCTGTTGAAAGCCGCCTCTTTGGTCAAAAGCTCTAACGTTGCCCTTACTGAAGGTGTTCTTTCCAAAATGCAAGAGGCTGGTGTCAAGCCCAACTCCGATTCATATGGTACTCTCATTGACGTTTACTTCAAATCTAACCTTCCTGAGACTGCAATTGAAATTTTTGAAAAGATCCAAAGAGGGGAGATTACAGTTCCTACCAACGTTAAAATCTTCAACGTCGTCTTGAACGGTTTATTGAACTCTGGTCAAGCTGATGCTGCCAAAGAACTTTTGATGGAGGGTATTGAAAAGGGCTTTGCTCCAGGAATCATTGCCTACAACACGTTTATCAGTGCCTACATTAAACAAAAGAAGTACGAAGAAGTTTCCAAGATTCTTGATCTCATGAAGTCCAGTGGAGTTGAGCCCGATGTTGCGACCTATGGTAATATCATTGATGTTTTGTACAAGTCTGCAAATTTGAAGAATATGAGTCCAGAAGCAGAAGTTGAGAGTCTTCTCAATGATATGAAGAAGACAGGCATTCGTCTCACTGCATCTATTATGACATCTATGATTGATGGGCTGGCTAAGGCTGGAAACAATCAGGCTGCTCACGATATGTTCCAACTCATGATTCGCAAGAGATTAGTTCCTAATCTTTTTACCTTTACTGCTTTGATTAATGGAGAGTTCCTTGTTGGCAACGGTGCTCAGGCAACTCAATACTTCAAGAGTCTGCATCAGTATAACATTATTCCTCCCATCAATACTTATAACCAGATGATTCAGGGCTTTGGAAAGCGTGGCCAGCTGGACGAGAGTTATCGATACTTTAAGCTCGCTCGCGACACACCCAAATCACCACTCAACACTTTCTCTTATACCTATATTCTTCAAGCTATTCGAAATTCTCAAAAGTGGGATTATGCTCAAGAAGTACTAGAAGTTCTTGCTAAAGAGCCAGAGACTTTTAAGGTTGGTCGTCCATTGCAAGCCCTTTTGCTTAAATTGCAAGCCCAGGGTATTGAGTTACCTAAATTCAAGTTCAAGACCTTTGATAACTTGACTCCTCAGCAAATCAAAAGGATTCAACAAGTTCAAGTCTAGAATGAGTTGAAATGTAAATATTGTTTGTCATTTTTTGTATTTTTATGGTTATTAGTGTATTTTTTTTAATTCTAGTGTACATACTTGATTGTATTTTTTTATTCTAGACTACAAACTTGATATTGGCATGAATCCGATTTCAAGATTTATATAGTTAAGGTTTCAGTTCATATATAATTTATGCGAATGATTCGCTAAAACTTGACGGTCATATATATAAGTATTTTTCAGTTAATGGCTATTTTGAGTAAATCACAAATAAATCACAAATATAAAATACTCTACAAAATCTACAAAATCACTTTACACCATGTTTAAGGAACTTTCTGACATACAAAATCACCATGTTTAAGGGACTTTCTGACATATTCTATACTTTTTTGTTTTATCTAGGTCATTCCTAAAGTTTGTCTCTTGTTATAACTTAAAATTGTTTCAAAAGGTGAAGACTCATAATGGAAAGGAATATCACAAGTATTCAATATAGAACCTTCCACCTGGCATATAAAAACGTCAGGTTCAAGGCATGTCTCAAAGTTAAATCACGGAAGAAAATAAATGATGTCGATGATATTACATGGGGAAGAATATGACATGAAAATTATATGATAAATGCTAGCGGATTGATGAACTGGTTCTAATAGACGGAGCTGCCGATGGCCCAGACATATTGTAGTGCCTCGTCGTAGAAACATCGGAGACTGTCGAATATGATACTGTTTTATATAGCGAAGGAAGCTCTGACATGAAGGACGGAGCAGCAGACTTTTCATACTCGGTCTCCTCTTCATTGTCGCTTTCAATAATGTACACAGAATCGTTATTGCTGGAAGGATAAGTGCTGTTGGAAGGCTTTTGGTTGGAATTGGAGACAAATGTCGAAGATAAATGATCCAAGTCTTGCGCTTCAGGGTCGTTAATGGGGTCATGATAGCACTTGGGCAGCGCGGGCCGTTGGGTCATATAGGTGATGGCAGGATATAGTTCAATGTACGATAGAACCAGCATGACGCAAATGAAAGAGACTACAGTCGCGCTCAGCGTGTCCTCTTCGGCTTTGAGGTCTCCTAAGTCGTGGATTCCTCTGTAGAAATACGTTCTGTAGTGCAGAAAGCCTACTGCGGCGAGGAGATTAGTGGTGATGAATGCAAAGATGTAGGCCCCGGTGAAGAGCGCTCGCAGCGTTAGGAAGCGAGACTGGAAGGTGAATGGGTCGTGCTTGAGTCGCAGTTGGACGATTCTGAGAGGCACCATGATACTAATGACGGAGATTCGAGTGAGCGTAGACAGCACGACCAATACTGTGAAGAGCACAGAGACCTTTTTGAATCTCAATCCGCTTGGAGAGACTTCGAGGCCGAGCACTGAGGCATAGTCAAAGTAGAACGTAGCAGACATGGACGCTATACACGTAGAAATGCCAGACTCTGAGATTTCGCAGTAGTTGAAGAGATGGACGATGTAGGTTTTTGCTGAGGTTCCGGTTTGCAGTTTGACGTAGTCCTGGGTGGCCTTTGACAGTTCTAGTTTGTGCACGTAGGACCAAGAGTCAGACAGGTTGAAGCTGCCTGGGATCAGGATTAGGTACGAGTAGATGAGAATGAGAACTGAAGGCACGAGGATCCAGGCTGGCGATTTCATTTTGAATGGGCAGTTCAGCCAGAAGCAGCGCACAAGTGTATGAGTTTTCGTTGGATAGAGCTGCTGAAGCGAACAAAACCAAAATTGACAGGCCGGTTAACTGAATCAATTTAAAGAGGTTCGGTTGGCTTAGACGACTGGAATAGGGTGGCTCGTCGCAGCACAGAATTTTAAGGGGTGTAGAGGGAATATGGGCACAAGAAGAAGACTGGTGATGCGGAAGGGAAGTTGCTGGGAGGAGGTTGAGAAAATAAATGGGAACTGGAAAACGGTCTCAAAACGGGCAGTGCCTAAAAAAACGGTGGGGTTCCATAAGACAGATTCTCGCTGACTCAGGAGAGATGCGACATCGTTATAGTGATAAAGCTATTAGTAAGATGTTAGATAATGATCACGTGTTTTATTGAGAACTATGTACAAGGGGAATGAGAGTGGAGGTTTGTGGGAGGTTGAGGGAGGTTGGAGGGAGACTGGAGGTAGGTTGGAATAAGCCTGGAGAGAGGTTGGAATAAGCCTGGAGAGAGGTTGGGTTGAAGGGAGGTAGACGGGAGTTTGGATTTTGGAGGTTGTAGGTAGGTTAGAGGCAGGTTGGAGTTTGGAGGTCAATATGAGCTTGAAATGAGCATCAAATAAGCTTGAAATGAGCATCAAATAAGCTTGAAATGAGCATCAAATAAGCTTGAAATGTCCTTGAAATGAAGAGTTTATTGTTATCTTAGAATCTTAACATCTAGAATCTCAAAAATCTCTAACATAAACCCAAAATCTCTAGATCTCCCATATCCATCTCATCTCCATCACGATTCTCCTTTCTAATCCTTCTTATAAGGTGGATTCCAACCTAAAGCCTTATGCAAAATGCTACCAGTAGCCATATTGAATCGATCAACCGCACTCCCCACGGTATCCAGCGCAGGACGAACATCTAAAACAAACGATGGATTGCCATGCTCATCGTCTTCAGACTCATAATAATCAATAACATATCTCACCTGCTGCCACTCTTGCTCAGGTGTACCAGTAGCCCGCAAAACAGTCCAGTCATGGCGATCAAATGGAGGAGGAACGCCATACTTGGAAGGGAAAATCCTGCCCAAAAACTGGAGCATTTCAGCTCTCGGAGAGCGGTCATTGGGCCTACCAGTGAACTTGAGCAGTCGAGGATGGAGCTTCGTGCTGTTGGTATATGGCTGCTCCCACTTCAATATCTCGTCCCAGGCTCCTTCGTTCAAGTAATTGTGAACATCGACCATTGACTCTACCGCATCCTCAGGAATTTCGTCGCTAGGGCTCTTGCGAAGCATGGCATTGAACATTTGCTGCGGTGAAGGGTACTCCCAAACTCCTTCAGAATCGCTGGTACCGCGAGGAATGCTAGAAAAAGTACGGTCTGTTCCAAGTGCCGTCTTTTGATTAGGTGCACGTTGGTTTGCCAGGTCTGGCATGTTATTGAGAGGATTCAATACTTCAGAGCCTCCAGTAGCACTTGAAGGACCTTTGAACCAGGAAAATCTTGATCGTGTTTCGTGATCAACAGGGCAGCCGCCGCCAGTAGCAGCTTGTGCACCTGGAGCCTCCGGCTTTGCAAACTTTGCCTTCATATCAAGATGGTTCACTGGGCACTTTGAAATGTCGCCGCCAGCAGGCGGTGAGTGTTTAACAGGACATTGTGCAGTGTTTTCACTGCTCTTATCAGACCAGAACCAACCCATTTTCGTTTTCTATATCGTTCAGTCTATATCGTCTAAAACTTGTTACTGTCAGTCTATGTCTTGATTGCTCAGTCAGCCCGTGAAAGTATTGTGATCTTGTCTAGAAGTCAAATTAAAAAAGATTTTCTTTAATTCGCTAAAATGATTACTAATATATCACGTGCTTTAAATTCCCAAATGATTACTAAATAATTACGTTCTTCAAATCTTTTAAATGATTACTAATTAATCACGTATTTCAAAAATCCAATTGATTACTAATTGATCACGTATTTCAAAATCTCAAATAAATAGTCACGTGCTCTGATTTTCAATTTTCCACGTGATATCAGTACAAGATATACCACTACCAAAATATATCTCAGTCCGTCGTCAGCCCTTTGTCACTTTTAGCATTTCGCCTATTGTCACAAAAGCCATTGTGGAAATTTCAAACCTAACCCTGTATGAGACCTCTAAATACTATAAGACTCACCGAATCGATCACCAAAAGTTTTCTCTCCTCCATCAAAACGCTTTTTTCAAATCACCAACGCCAGTCTGGATCCCTCTTGATACCTGGAATTGCCCCATCTTTTGTGATCAGCTCCAATTGCCGCATCTGAAAATGTCACTCTCAGCAGACGAAAAATACGAGTTAATCACTCGAAACTTGCAAGAAGTTCTGAACCCCCAAATCATCAAGGAAATCTTGGAAAAGGACGAGAGACCTCTGAAGATCTACTGGGGAACTGCTCCTACCGGTAGACCTCACTGTGGCTATTTTGTTCCCATGACCAAGCTCGCCCATTTCTTGAAAGCGGGCTGCGAAGTCACCGTCTTGCTCGCTGATTTACACGCATTCTTAGACAACATGAAGGCCCCTTTGGAATTGGTCGAATACAGAGTCAAATACTATGAACGCTGCGTGAAATCTATCTTAAAGAACGTTGTCGGTGTCAATATTGACAAGCTGAAGTTCGTCATTGGAAAAGAATACCAACTAAGTGAAAAGTACACACTGGATATCTTCAGGTTGGCTAACGTGGTGAGCGTAAACGATGCAAAGAGAGCTGGTGCTGAAGTTGTCAAGCAGGTCGAAAACCCTCTGTTGTCTGGCTTGATCTATCCTCTCATGCAGGCCTTGGATGAAGAGTTTTTGGACTGCGATGTGCAATTCGGTGGTGTCGACCAAAGAAAGATCTTCACCTTGGCTGAAGAGAACCTGACTTCCATTGGATACAGAAAGCGTGCCCACTTGATGAACAAGATGGTTCCTGGTTTGACTCAAGGTGGTAAGATGTCTGCTTCCGACCCCAATTCGAAGATTGATCTGCTAGAAGACGTCAAGGCCGTCAAGAAGAAGATCAATAGTGCATTTGCTGCTCCTGGTGTTGTCGAAGGTAACGGTCTTCTCTCGTTCATTGAATTCGTCGTTTTCCCTATTTTCGAGATTCGTGATGGCAAGCCTACTTTCCGCATTGACCGTCCTGAGCAATACGGTGGTCCAATTACCTACTCCTCCTTTGAAGATATCAAGAAAGACTATGAGTCCCAAGATCTTTCTCCCCAGGATCTTAAGCTCGGTGTCACCGACGTTATCAATACCTTATTGGAACCTCTGAGACAAGAATTCTTGAATGACGAGGAATTCCAAAAGATTGAAAAGCTTGCCTACCCTCCTCCTCCCGCTAAAGTCAAGAAGGAGAAGAAGGTCAAAAACAAGGGCTCTCGCTACCCTGGAGGAGCTGAACCTGCTGCTACCGACGCTAAAGTTAATGAAGTTGCAAAAAACGTCGAAGCTACTTCTCTGTAAGTCCAGTATATATATATATATAGGAAGCTTCCGTTATTCCTTGTGAGTCCAGTATATATATAGGTATTAATATAACATCTATGTACATTCAAATCTATATTTTATTGAATATATATACTTATAACGTATCCCATCCACCAACGTCTAATGTAGCATTAAGCTTTCTTCCAATATAATCACCAATTCCATGCCCTAGCCAGATGTTGCGAACAAGATACTCATATCTCTTTCGGCTCAAGTATTGTGGACGGCCTCGTCTACATCCTAAGCTCATAGTGTCCTCACTTTCACCATGCAAATCCAAGTATGGAGCAGGCATGAAAGAGCCCTGGTGCATGTTCAATAAGAGTAATGATGTTCGCTTTGGAAGAAGAAAGATGGCAATTGTTTGACCACATTCAAGTCTATGTTGATTACAATACCCCCATGAGTTAAACGGGCTGCTAGTATTGGCAGAAGAGGTCGTTGTAGATGTAGCTTTCAGCTGTACTTTGACAATTTCACCACAGAACAGACAGATCGCGGGCTCAGAATGGTGAGGTCCTATCGTGGGAATCGTGAAGAATTCGCCTAATCTTGGTGACAAGTGTAACAACTCAACGACATTGGGATATGTTACCGTAAGATCTTTCCACGTCTTAACACTATTAAGCCAGTTCTTGACAAATTCAAAAGAATGAGGTTGAACAAGTTCATGGAAAACGGTTTCCAGGCGTGGAACCTTTAAGAAATCACAAATGCGGTCCGCTTCTTTCAAATCTGGATCAAACTCAGGTGAGATATAGTCTTTTGCATTATGAGCGTAGACCAGCATACAAGCTCTTCTTAGGTACGGAGTCACAGCTTTCTTTACCATACTGAATAATATATGTGGTAATTTGGCATTTCTCCATATATCTTGATTTTCGTGCCTAGTAGCCTTGAGGTCTAATCCAAGTTCGCTAGTTATTCCTAGAAGCAGTTCTCCAAACTCTTCAACGTACATTTCATTCATTAATTCAATTCCAGGCATTTCAAACAGCATTCCATCTGGTTTGGCCCACTCAGCTCCCTTTGCTATTTGATGCAGCAAGCAACAAAGAATGTTGATGACTTCGCCTTTGAAAAAATGTGTGATAAAGGAAGAGAATCCAATCTTTAAAATTTGGGCATAGGAGAGGCAAGACTCAATCAAACCAAAAAATGGCGTAGACGTAGGTGATATGGCTTTCATTAAACCGACTCCAAGATGTGTTTTCATGTTCAAGTTGGAATTGTTAGCAACTGAAACTGTATATTCAGTGAAAGTGCGGATTAATGAAAGAGAAATAGTGGGTATTTGATCAAGTAAGAAACCGTTAATTCCTCGCAAAGATAGTTCAAGATCAGAAATCGTCGAACCCAGACATTCAAATAGCGAAGATTGCATTGTATGTCCTGGTTTCTTTAACCTCAGACTCTGTAAATCGGAGTCTATGGTTCGAAGTAGCATCCAGTATGATCCATTCACTAGAGCTCTATTCAATTCTGCTGAACCTTTCATTTCCATCATATGATCAATTGTCACACTCATATCAATGACACCCTTTCCATACTTTTGGTATATATCCATATCGCCATTTTTCAGTGCATTCTGGAAAATGCGAGAATTGGTTTTCCACACGATGGGGATAAACACATTATTCATAGAGGTACACAATGGGCACAGACATTCATTTTTGCTAGGGTCGTCAGGATTGTTTCTTGTCAGTTGATTCCCACGATTCATCAGATTGTTCATATGATTCGAATAACAAGAGTAGTGCAAAGTATGACAACAACTCGACAAAACTGTAGACATTTTAACAGAGTCATTTGGAAATCCAGGTCCAATGACGTTTTGCTCTCTGAATGCTATTTTATACTCTTTCCATCTTTCACTTGCACCAGAAGAGGCCTGCTGCGCAGCTTCATTGCTTCCATAGCCTAATCTATCATTGGTTTCTGGAGCAGCTCTATCAAGTTCTCTGTCAAATCCAAAAGCTTCCATTACCCAGTCAGCATTATCAAATGGAACTGATCGATTAGCATTTGACCGTTGAACATATCCCAGCATGCCAAACAAACTTTTAGAGTCGCAAGGCATTTTGCACAATATACATTGGCTTCGCGGATACTCCCATTCACCAGTGTCCATAACATTGTCTGCTGTATCTTCATCTTCATCTAAATCAGCACTTATTGTATCTTTGTTTTTGGCTGCAAATAGCTTTTGTTGCTTTTGTAAGTTTGCCAGAATTTTTTGCTGCTTCTTTCTAGCAAACTTCTTCTTTGAATCTCCTTTCTTTCCAGTAGATGCTGAAGTAGCGGAAGAAACAGATCCACATTCAGAATTGGATCCTCTATCATCAGGGAACAGCAGCTCATGTATGGATTTACCAGTTTTCTCGACAAAATATCTGTCAACATGATTTGGATCTCGTTGATAAACGATTTCAAAGATTCGGTTTATCACTGCTTGATATAACTTTTGCAAAGGATCTTTGGAAATATCATAAAGGATAGATGCCACACTAACTTGTTTACCATTCAGAAGAACATCTGAGCAAATCAGTCTGGCAAACGAATGATCGTTTTCTGGCTTAACGTTCAGATCATCCAGTGCTGCCACATGCAATAGACTCAGCAACAATGACAAGATCTGTTCCCTTTCTTCACCTCCAAAAACATACTCCAAGGTTTTCAATGAGAAAACTAAAAATTCATAAGTTCTAGTAAAGGCACCAATTCCAACAAAAGGCCCAGATGAAATGATTTCTAGGTGCGGATCAATGACTATCGAATCAATAGGCTTTTGAGTAGTCTTGTGAAAGTGAGTTTTCAATATATTTTCTGCCTCTGCCATCTTGGAACTGGCAAAATGAAGATATCTAGTGTCAAACTGCGACATATACTCTGGTTTTAAAGTATACATGCCATTGTCGCGAACTCCAACTGGGGCCTTGAAGGTGGTAAGCTCAGCTAATGTCAATTCAAACATTTCGTCAGTAGTCAGTAAATCAGGCACGACATTGCAAATTTCTGAAAATGCCATAGATTTAAACGCTAAGCACTGGATTATTTCCTTTGTAATGTACTTTTTCTTGCAGTCTTTCACAGAGAGTCCGAGCAATTGGCGTCTTTCTGTCACAAAAACAATCAAATAGTGTATAAAGTCTTCAAGAACATAGAGCTTTTGCTGTTCGTCATATGTAGTAGTGTCATTCCAATTCAGCAGCCCCCATCTATCCAGTAGCTTAACCAGCATTTCGCTCGGGTCCATAACAACTAAAGCTGTTTGCACCATAAAAATATCACGGCTATATGCAGGATCTCTCAAAGTGATATCTCTATAGTAATTCATTTGATTTCTCACGCTCAGACCATTTCTCACCCAAAGACCAATTTTAATTTGTGATAACAGTACCAACACTCTAACATGATAGTCGAAAATAACAGAAATCTCTTGTTGCAAGATGGATTGGTTGGCCATTGGATTTGCGCTCGCTGGTGAATACGGGCTGCGAAGAAGCTCCCTGAGCTCATCTACACTTTCCAGCTTCCCGTACTGGATCAAGCAAGACAAAAACACATTCAGCGGATGGTGCAAACTAATTTTGTCATTTGCCATATCGAAATCAATGGTCTTGTATTCTTTTAAAAATTCGGGATATCTTAGGACTTTCAGCTGCAATGGCTTGGTAACTTCTGAGTTTGTTTTAATATAGCCAAAAGCCCATTTGTAAATGGCCTCTGCAACAGTTTTTATTGCAGCATGTCTTTGATCAATTTCACATTGATTGATTCCAACTGCAATCATGTTCGCCAGCTGCAAGACTGAGGGCATACAGTTAAAGTATCGTATCCAAGCATCAGACTCAAATTCCACATGAGTATTTTTTTCTCTGACAACGGGTAGGACTCCTTGGAACAGCATAAGAAAGTCACAAACTTGCTTGATTCTGTTTATGCTACCTGTCACGCTGGATTTATCTGTATTTCGATTCAAAATGTACTCAAAATCGTGAAAAAGCTGGCCAAACCTCCTGTTTTTCAGCGCATTGGAATACTCAGGAATCGTACAACTTGGGTCCACGAATGATACTGGACCGATTCGAAACTTTGTGAAAAAGTTGAATAGCCCAGCTATATGCATTGAAAAGTATCGGTGGTGAGATAGAGTGGTAGCAACTGACGGGGTAGTGAAAAGTTGCGTGGACAAGTTGTTGAGTATAGAGCATTCAGGCTCACGATCCACTAGAACATACATTTCGGCAATCATTGGATACAATTGGGAGTAGCAATGGCCCAATATTGACTTGTATTTTGGGCTTGCTACCAGCACTGAAATGTACAAATCCTTCAAGGTGCTTCGCAGACTCTTCCAGAGTCTGATGTCAAAATAAATAAGATATTGGACTCGAACACTAACACCTTGGGGCGACCGGTAGTTTGGAGGATCTGGGCCATCTTGGAGCCAGTGTTCTGGCACATTTGACGACGCTTCGGGTTGCGCACCTAGATCGAGAGACGTTGTTCCCTGATCAGTGACAAACGGCTGGGGTGGATATGAACCAGGTGAAGGAATGATATAGTTGTCGAGAGAGGTATTGACTTTTTTGATAATGTTTGGAGATGCTAATTCTGTTTCGTTCAATCCTGTTGAAGTTCCCACTTTCCAAACACCAGTTAAAGCCTGGCAGAGCAAGTCATTGACCACAAGGTAGTTTCCAGCTACGTTTGCTTCTGCGATATCTTCAATCCAATGAATAATGGTATCACACATTTCTTCTCGGAAATGGTCCCTTGTTGATCGTATTGTGTAGACCAACCCACTCTTCTCCATCAATTGTTTACATTTTAGCATTTCACTCAGGTTATCAGAAATCAACAGAGTTCCTCTACCATAAGAGTCGACCACCTGGGTAACCATTTCACCGAAATTCTTGACTTTCTTCAAATGTAGAGTGATCAAGTCGACTACTTCTTCTGATGAGTGGCGCTGGTCATTCCAAACACTTAGCAGATACTTGCCATCTCCCTGAGGGTCTTCAGCACCATAGGCTTGACGGCTCAACCTGCTGACTCGCTCGTTTTCCCAGACTTCTTCTGGCGTCGAGAAGCGTTGCAAAGTAACATCTGAATTAGAAAGGACGTCGATAACATAGTCCAGGGCAGTTTCGACGGTATGAAGGATGGCCTCTTGAAACTCTGGGGCCAATTGATCTATTTGGTCTGTAGAAGACGCAGGATGATGATATTTGCAAGAGAACTGGTTTATCCAGGCTTCTGGATCGCCACAGTCGCAAACACCTCCAGAATCGCGCTGCGAGATGGTGATGATGACCTGGTGGTCAATATGGTCGTCTGGATTATAGCAGTACGAGCATAGAACACAAGTGTTATCCAGGCCACACGTTCTAAATGATCCTGTTAGCAGAGCTTTGAAACAGAAGCCGTTGAAGAATACTTACAAGCAACGATATGTTGGCTCGCCCTTTGTGAACTTTCGAACGCACGGTTTACCAGGTCGTCCTACTTCTTTGTTACCAATGACCCAGTCACCTTCCTTCTTCTTCTTTCCTTTGCATCCGCCTACACCTTTGCCCTTCCCTTCGAAAAATGCATTGATGTACTTGCCATTGCAAGTGGCCGAAAGAAACAGGGCCTTGCGAAGGTCTTCACGGACCTGATTGTTGTAGCGATATCCAAAGAGTTGAGGGCATTCCAAAAAGTAGTGCTTGAGTTCGTTCATTGCTTAGCACATGCGAGGTATATGAGAAGAATAGAAAGAAAGCGAATGTCGATGGTGAGATGAAGTTAACAGTTCCTGATCTGGGGACCGTTTCTAATTTCCAGGTAGAAACATCAGATCACGTGAATTTACGGCTAGGGTTACCCGGAAAATCATAAGCGGTAAATTGAAATACGAAAAAGTCGCAAAAAAAATCGCAAAAAAAAGACGCGTCGTTGTGGCGCGAGATGGCGGGACATGGGAAAAGGGTGGATGGTTAACGAGACATAATGTGGAAACGCTAATAGATGGCTGGAGGTCTATTAGTGATGCAGGTGTACAGTGCAGCTTATGATTCTGAAGACACTATGAAGATGCGGTATAGTACTGTGGAGCCTAGCGAAGCTCGGGGTATGAATGTAGAAGAAAAAGCGGTAAATCCACCAGGTTCAGCCATGGAATTGAACTGGGCCGAAAACAATGATTGAATCGGCTATGAAAAGCTTTGGTTTGTGTTGTTTTATCTTGAAAGCATCATAAGGAACAGAGGTAGTTGGTTTAAGCGTATACGCCTTAGCGAGAATATTATTCCGAAATGACTGAAGGTTTGAGCACGGACCCTCTTCAAAACTATGGGGTAATTAGTGATTTATAAAAAATGATATATTTATTCATGATAAAATATAAGTTAATTGTATAATCTGTCTAAAGCGATTCATATTAAGCTTTTCACTGTTAGTGAAGGTGTTTGGGTCATGCAAATAAATGTGTGTGCGTATATAAATATAAATAAAAATCTGGGTCAATCTGTCAAAAGATCACTCTTTTAGAGAAGGAATGCAGTGCCAAAGATAACACCGATGAGCGTTCCTTTATTCCACGAAGATGCTTTATTAGCTCTGTTGGTTTGAGGAATAGTGCTCTGGGAAGGAGTAATGGCAGTTTGTGTTGTAGCGTTTGTCGGAGTAGATGAGATGGTGGTGAAAGTAGGAATAGACGAAACTTGCCAGGTGACAGTAGATATTTGAGTTGATTTGGTGCTGACTGTAGGAGTAGGTTCAGTAGTATTGGATGTAGGAGTGGGTTTAGTAGTATTGGATGTAGGAGCTTCAGTAGTATTGGAGATGGGAGCTTCAGGAGAAGCAGTGCTGGTGGGAGCAGCAATTGTAAAAGTCTCAGAAGTCTCAGTAGAGGTAGGGATTTCAGAAGTGGTAGATTCAGTAGTGGAGACAACAAATGAAGGATATACAGTGGTGCTGATAAAGGTAGATGATGGAATTTCAGTTGAAGAGGTTTCTGAGGAAGAAACAATTGTAGATCGAACTTGAGAAGAAACAATGGTAGATGAAACTTCAGTAGAGACTGGAGAGGAAACTTCAGTTGAAGAAGTAGTGGTAGAAGAAACTGCCGTAGAAACTGGAGAGGAAACTTGTGTAGAGAAAGTAGTTGAGATGGGTTCAGAAGAGACAGTCGACGAAACTTCAGTGGAAACGGTCGACGAAACGGTAGAAGAAATCTCAGTAGTAGAAGAAACAGTGGTAGAAGAAACGGTAGATTCAAAGGTGGACGAAGTGGCAACTGTAGAAGAAGCTTCAGTAGAAGAAGAAACTTCAGTAGAAGAAGTAGAAGTAGTCGAAGAAGAAGAAAAAGTAGAAGTAGTCAAAGAAGAAGAAGTAGAAGAAATGGTAGAAGCTTTAATTGAAGGAGCAGAAGCAACAATGGTACCATCTCTGTTTCCATTGACTTGACCGTTTTCTGCAACAATGCTTTGCCAGCTTCCAGACTTATCACTGTAAGAATATGAAGAACCAGTAGAATAATCAGTAACCTTCAAGTTTCTGACAAAAAAGTTAAAAGGACCTTGAGAGTAATCAGTAAGACCACCAGCCCACTCAATGGTACCTGGTTGATTGTCAGAATCACCACCAGCCCAGGCACCAAACTTGATTTGCATAGGAGACTGAGGAAAGTAGCCAGTACCAGGGTTGGCCAAAGTGCGAACGACGTTGCCATTGACGATCCAGTTAACAGCATCAACAGTCCAGTCAATGGCAAAGTTATGATAAGTGGTGACGGCATTGTCCATGGCAGTCATTCCACCACGGTCATAAGTAGAAGTATCACCCTTGGAAAAGTAGTTGGTTTGGACGTGATAGTTATCACCACCAGTCCATTCAAAGTCGATTTCGTCCAAATCGTCAGACAAAAGAATGAAAGAACTGACGATACCGGTACCAGTAGCAGCATGAGCTTCGAATTCGACTCGGCCAAACATAATGTAGAAGTCAGAAACAAGAGTAGGAGCGTCACCCTTTTTGCTGATTTGCATATCCGCACCTTCAGAAGTGTAGCTGATGCTGCTGGAGATCTCAGAGAATCTCGAGTTCTTTTGGCCGTCAATAAAAGGAGCAGTGAATGAACCACCCAATGCTGGATTGGCAGAACAAGTTTGTGAGAGCGGATTGCATGAAGAATAAGTTTGCGCTGCTACAGACGATAGTAGTAGTAGTAGAGTAGTTGGATTGAATAACATTTTTGTAGAATAAACGGAAACGAGTGAGAGAGGAATAAGGCCTTGACGAAAGAAAGAAAATCTCTGGATAGTTTGAACTTTATATTAGCGGAACTTTGGTTCTAAAAAAAGAAACGAAAAATATCGTGATCTGGAGTTCTTTTCGCTTTACAGCTCGGACAGGACGACATTCAAGTGGTGATAAGCCATTGAGACTGTGAGGACATGACAGTATCATATTGCAGCAGTATAAATAGCTTAGTTCTATAAATAAGTGGGACGAGGGTAATGACGTTTTTATCTGGAGCAGATTTAGGG
Organism: Geotrichum geniculatum; assembly: GCA_030566045.1. Taxonomy (NCBI): domain Eukaryota; kingdom Fungi; phylum Ascomycota; class Dipodascomycetes; order Dipodascales; family Dipodascaceae; genus Geotrichum; species Geotrichum geniculatum. The sequence continues at coordinate 33,039 of JAJMHM010000040.1, read as the reverse complement.
CTTGAAAAAGAAATCTGGAGCTGAAAAGCGGCAGGATAAGGAAAAAAGAAAAGGTAATAGTTCAGTCTAGACACGAGTGTCTGCGCAAGGATATGTGCAAGGGATGCACGTCATCAAATGGGAATAGCAGTTCGTGAGTAGTGTTGTTGTTGTTATCGCCGTTGAGACTTGTTGAATGTTGTATGGCATCATCAGGAACGAAGACCGTAACCAGTAGGCAGGATCTGCGGGTTGGAGGTTGAGTGAGTTATAGAACTGACAGTGCAAGAAGAAGTGCGCTTGAGTGAACTGTATGGGGAGATGTTTTGACTATGAAGTCGATGGCTGGGAGTTGTTCCTGGATCGTGGGTCCAGGAGTTTTGACTATGAAGTTGATGGCTGGGAGTTGTTCCTGGATCGTGGGTCCAGGAATTTTTGGCAATCCAGGGCTTGATGGAGGCTTGTTGACTTGTTTTTAGCAGAGGCTTGGGATTTGGATTATGGTTTCTATTTGAGTAGAGGCACAGTAATATCTTATTTTGTGAGAAGGTTGAAGAGACGATGCAAGAGTTTACGTACAATCTTTTTCCTTATTCACGATTTTCTATAGTTTTCGTTGACCAGCCATGAAAACGGTCTTGAGTGGCGACTTTAACCAACTTTGGCTGAATTTTTTGCGTCAGAAAGAACAAGAGTGGGACAGTGTGCTGTTTGATGGGAAACTTGGTCATTAGCTTATTCTTATTTTTAATTTTGTTACTATTGTGGGTTGCATTTGACTTTTGATAATATATTTAGATATTGTTGGCTGTATATTGATTATTTCGTATTTATCAATCGTGGGGTTATTCAAGATGTTGACTATTTTCAGCTATAATATTTTTAATTATAATATTTTCAATTATAATATTTTCAATTATAATATTTTCAACTATAATATTTTCAACTATAATATTTTCAACTATAAGCCATTATTTCAATTATACTCCTTTTCAACTATTAACCATTTTTTTTTATCTATAAGCCATACTTTCAATTATAAAACTTTCTACTATAACACTTTCAATTATAATACTTTCAACTATAAGCTAAGCTATCAACACTCCAACTATATAAAACTGATAATGTATTAAAAGACTTGGAGTTTAAAAGTGGTTGCCCTTACAAGACAGTGAACATCACCAAAAATAATTTCTAGACATTTCTTGTCTTTTGATAGTGAATTCATAGAAAATGCTTCAGAATCAATTGCTACCAGACTTGATATCAGTTTCGTTTGAATGACTTCATTTCACTGATACACATGGAATTCCTATTCCTACTGTTTGTCTTTCATGCTGAGCAACCGTGCTAGACGTTATGAATGCCATTATCCAACGTTTAATCGAGCATATTTCAATGTTTGGTACATTTCAGCAATTGTGATTTTCCTGATTGGGACTGAAATTTCAAAAAGTAGTAGTAAAGATTTCTGAACAATATAATGGAAACATTACAAAAGATGGTCTTGAGTTTGAAAAAAATACATTCATTCCATTGAAAATTCATTAAAAATGCAACTGAATTCTCCAAGCATCAAAGTAATATATTTCGAACTGAAGATAGTGCGATAAAAAATTCCATTTAATTTTATTGATAATTTAATAAATGTCTGCATTAAATTAAACGTTGACTTTGAATTTGCTCTGCGGACCCCAGCTTTTTGGTATTTGTGACAACTCTCAAAGTACTTCATTTGTGCACTCTAAATCTTGAGAGATGAACTCTGTAACGTATGCAGTCACGTATAATGGTTATAAGTCATGTAAAAGTCAATGAAAAGCGTCAACTAGACATGAAAAAAAACTTATTCTACCGTTATTTGAAGGTGGGGTTTGAGAAGCATTAATTAATTTCGGAAGCAGTTGGTTATTGAAACCGATACGCTAAACTATCGTGATACATGAAAAATCAAAAAATATATAAAGACTCGAAAGAACAACTCCAAATCTTTTTTTCATCATCAATCAATCAAATACTTCTTCGACCTTAGTCTTTCTTTGAATATTCTATTAACTATCCCCACTTCAATCACTCTCTTTATTTATTTATTAACAATGGTTTCTCAATATCTCGTTCTTGGTTCTATCTTTGCTGCAGCTGCTGCCACCGCTGCTCCTGGTACTGGATCCAGCAATGGACTTCTTCCTATGAACGGTGCTCCCACCGGTGTCCAAAACGCTGGACACAACCAACACAATCCTTTGATCGATGGTGCCAAGTCTGGTATGATCAACTATCAACAAACCGTTGAGACTTACACTCGTCAATTGCAAGCTGACCCCAGCCACGCAACTGCCGCTTACCTTACTGCCGTCATCACTGGTATTGATTCGCAGGCTGACAATGCTGCTGGCACTATTGCTACTGCTTTGGCCCCCTTCACCGGTGGTCTTTCCATGGCTGTTGGTAACTACTTGCTTGGACCTTTCGTTCAAGCTTATACCAACGGTGCTCAAGTAGCCTTTGCCAACAATGTTGGCAATGCCATTGATAGTGTCGCTTATCCTGTTAGAGAAGCCTTCTCCAACAACATGGGAAGAATTTCTAACTTGGCTAAGATGTATGCCATTGACACCACCAAGCTTGATGCTGCTCACAATCAAGTTAAGATGTCTTTGGCCAAGACCGGTCCATCTAACAATAAGGTCAAATCTGCTCACTAAATGTAACCAGATTTTATTTATTTATTATATAAGATTCACCGTATTATCTAGCAAAATAGGCCAATTGACAAATATTTTTTAATTTTACTTTTACAAGCTTTTGAGTCCTGCTCTTCTGGAAGCTTTTTTCTACTTTTTCTAGAAGTCTTTCTAGAAGTCTAGAATTCTTATTTTTAAATCTTCTAGAAGTCTAGAATTCTTATTTTTAAATCTTCTAGATTTCTAGAACTCTTATTTTTATTCTTATTTTTAAATCTTCTAGATTTCTAGAACTCTTATTTTTATTCTTATTTTTAAATCTTCTAGATTTCTAGAATTCTTATTTTTAAATCTTCTAGAAATCTCGAATTTTTAATTTTAAATCTTTTAGAAATCTCGAATTTTTATTTTTAAATCTTCTAGATATCCATCCTAGAAGCAGCAGCTACTGCAAGCTTATCAGCTTCAATATTTCCTGCATCTTTGTCATGTCCTTTAACCCAGTCAATTTGAACTGAACCATTAAGCTCGACCAATTTGTCAATGTACTTTCTTCCTTCTTTCACTAAATCAGCATTGGAAACAGGAGTACCACTGCTTGTTTTCCAAGCATTCTTCTCCCACTGTAGATACCAGTTTCCGAGACAGTTCAGTGAATACTTGGAATCTGTTCGAATGATTAAGTTTCTTTCTTTTACGCTGGATTGGTTTGTTTCTATAGCACTAATAGCACATTTCAAAGTCTCAAGAATTGCACGGAGCTCTGCACGTTGGTTTGTCTGAGCTTCAGTTTTTGGCAATGGAACTGATAAGTTTCTCTTGTCTCCATGTCCATAAAAAACCCCATATCCAGCTCTAGCATTGGATGTCCCGTTTGCTCTAGATGAGCCGTCCGTATATACAATAGTGCAATCTTCAGAATTGGGTATTTGTTTTGTACTATAGGAAGTCCAGAATTTTGATGAAGACTTTTGAACGGCAGATTTAGAAACTCTGCCTTGATTGGAGCTCGTTTTCAAAGGTTTAGATATTCTACCCGAAGAGCGAACTCCAGAATCTTTGCTTCCAGATGAATAGCCATTAGTAGACTGAGCAAAGGCTAGAGCATCTTGTTTGGAGTCAAACTTTTTGTAAACAGCTCCAGAATATCCACTCACCATACGTTTACATTCCTCCCTATATTCAAGTATTAGAACATTGAGTCTCCGTAAAAGAATCCTACTTACCATGAACTTACAACTCCTTTTTCACGACCTTTCTGAACAGCATAGTATGGCATTGGAACTTTCATATACAATGGAGAAAGGACTTCTATATTGAAGGCATATATATTGAATGGGTTAGGGTGAAAATAAATTGAAAAATTGATATCAAAGAGGAAATTACAGAAGTGATATTTGTGAATAGCAATTATTAATTAAGTATTGTTATATTTCATTAATTATATACAAAATTATACATCAGATAGAAGATAATCTTGTTTCCACATCAACACCATTCCTTTTCATAGATTAATATTCTTTGGTCAACAATCCTTCTTATAATCAAGAATCATTCTCATAGATACATTCCTTCCTAATCAACATTCCTTCATAATCAACAATCCTTCATAATCAACAATCCTTCATAATCAACATTCCTTCTCAAATCAAAATTCCATCTCTTAAATCAGTTGGTATAATCTCTCTTAACCCACTGAATAATAGCAGGATCATTTGGCAAAGTAATCATAGATTCAAAATTAATCTCAGGAACCTTACCACCGGGAACTACCCACTTGAACTCTCTCACAATGGTTCCCAAAAGGGTTCCAAGTTGAACATAAGCAAACTGCTCGCCGATACATCTGTGACGGCCTCCGCCAAAAGGTAGATAGGGCGAAGAAACACCTTTGGAAACAGCACCAAAACCGTAATCAATAGAAGCCTCGTCCTTGGAGCCGGAACTAGCAGGATCCTCCCATCTTCTGGGTTCAAAGTTTGTAGGATTCTTGAAATATTCTTCAGACATCATTGAAACACCAGGAGAAACCATAACATAGTGACCACGAGGAACAACGTAACGAGTATTGGGAACGGGCAAGGGATTCATGACCTTTCTGAAAACCGAGTGTAAAGGAGTATGCATTCTAAGAGTTTCCTTGATGGTATTGTTCAACATGGTCATTTCTTGCAGGTTTTCGTAGGTGATTGGGTTGAGCTCCTTCTTGTCATTGAGACCGCAGACACGGATTTGCTCCTGGTAGAGTTCTTCAATCAAATCAGGCTTGACACCGAGATGCAGAATGGCCCAGGCAGAAGTAGAAGCAGAAGTGTGTTGGCCACCCATGAGAATGCCAATGAGCAAGTTGGCGATATGTTGGTCGGTCATTCTGACACCGTCCTTGTAGACAGCGTTGACCATCATGGAGCCAATCAAGTCCTGGTTGGGGTCAATGTTTCCAGCTTCACGACGCTTTCTAATGACTTCCATATAGGTGTCGGATATTTTTTTCTGGGCGGCGTCTCTCTTCCAGTAGATGGGGAGAGGGAGATGGGGGAAGACAAAGTTGATTGGGGTGAAGCCCTTGTCGAGATCAGAGTAGAGGGAAGCAAAGTCGGTTTTGAGTTTTTCTCTGACCTCGTCGCCGAGGAGGGTGCGGGACGCGGTGAAGATGGTCATTTGGGAGGTGGCTTCGAGGATATGGGCATGGCCAGAGTGCTTTGACGGGTTGCCGTCGAGAAAGAAGGGCGAGGTTTTGACAAAGTTGAGGACCTCTTCCGTGATCTTTGGGACGTAGGAGATGAAGGCATCCTTGGTGAGCGCGGACTTTGCAAACTTCTTTTGTTCCATGAGACGGTGGTTGGGACAGTCGTAGACGACGCCTTCGCCAAAGATGGGGGTGGTGAGATGGGAATAGGCTTCTTCGGCAGAAACGTCTTGGAGCTTACTGTTGAAGACGAACTCATGGCCCTTGGGGCCGAGACAGATGGTCATAACTCGGCCACACATGATGAAGGCGAAAACGTCGCCGTACTTGGCTCTGTTTTCGTTGAAGAACTCGTAGGGTCTCATGCCATAGTCGATGGTGGAGCCGATCCAAGGGAAGATGTGGAAGACGAGCGGAGCGCGGTTTGGATTTTTGAACAGGAGCTGTTTGAGGACGTTGAGGACGACGGTGAGGACGATGGTGGTGAAGAAGACGAGGGGGATGAGCTGCCACAGGGGCAGTTTGAGCAGAGGCTGGATGCTGTCCAGGAGCAGCGAGTCTACAGAACGGAGGAGGCCCATTGGAATGCAGATGGAGGGATCACGACGAGAAACGGTGGAAGGTTTAGAAGGGGTGAACAAAAGAACTGCCAAATATAGTCAAAATAATAAGATCAGGGTTAGGTTTGGTGTGAAATGAGAGTGCGATGATTGATGGGAAGAGGGTGCAATGAATGACGGGAAGAGATTGTAATGGATGACGGGAAGAAGTTGTAATTGGTGGTAGTTTGTATGGGGTGGTGATAACTGGTATGGGCGTTGAAATAGGAGTTTGTAGTTGGTGATAGTTTGTAGTTGGTGATTTGGTGATTTGGTAGTTGGTGATTGAGTTAGTGGTTAGCTGGTGATAGTTGGTGATAGTTGGTGACTGTGAATAGCTACTACCACTAGCTACTAGACTAACTACCATACTAACTAAAGACAACTACTATACTACCTATACCAACTATGCTATCTAGATGAACTGTACTACCTATATCAACTATACTACCTAGACTACTTAGCTACTGAAGAACCTGAATCTTCCAAACCTCCCAACTTGAAATTTTTCAGCCCTCCAACCTAACAGAAATGGACCAAATATTCTCGATAGCTGAACTGAAAAATGGGCCATTGTCCATTGAAAACTACGTGGAGCCGTTGAAATCGCTGCTGAGACAGGAAGTCTCTCCTACAGTGACCACTAAAGACGTCGAGGCTTCCAAACAATCGAACGATGCTGAGGACGAGCTCGATCCCGTAGGAACAACTCCTCTACACGCAATCGTTACCGCTGTTTCTCCTTCCATAGCAGCCCCAGATATCGACGTGATCCACGCCATGATTGATACGCTCTTTGAATGGGGTGCTAACTGGATGATTGTAGACGAAAACAACGAAACTCCAGGTTGCATTGCGTATCGACGAAATCTTCCAAAGTCCATTTACAATCGGTTTGTTCAAGCTGGAACTAGAGCAGAAATCTTTTTACGAAAAATGACCATTGGAGATTCTGAAGGGGAGGAAGAGGGAATGGAAGGGGAACTGGAAGAGGTTCAACGAGAGGAACAGGAACAGGTTCAAGGAGAGGAACAGGAACAGGTTCAAGAACAGGAACAGGAACAGGTTCAAGACCAAGAACAGGAACAGGTTCAAGACCAAGAACAGGGACAGGCTCAAGAAGAGTTTCAAGATCATGACCAAAATCACGACACTGCTGCTCACCAAAATACTTACTTGAACGCTCAACTAGAATATACCGACAATGCACTATTGACCAAACAAAATAAAGACGGAGTCATGATGGACTGGGAAACCCCCATCATGAAACGAAGCGCCGAACTGCTCAACTCCAACAATGAAGACTCCGTGATCGTCAACGTCGGCTTCGGTATGGGCATCATCGACACCTTCATCCAATCCCACAACCCCAAGAAACACTACATCTGCGAAGCCCATCCCGACGTGCTGGCCAAGATGCGCAAAGACGGTTGGTACGAAAAGCCCAACGTCGTCGTTCTAGAAGGCCGCTGGCAGGACACCCTCAACGAACTGATTGACAGCGGAGCAGGCGTAGAGTTTGACGGCATGTACTACGATACTTTCTCCGAACACTATACAGATCTTGTCGACTTCCTCAACTGCGTTACCGCCCTCTTGAAGCCTGATACCGGAGTCTTTAGCTTCTTCAACGGCCTCGGTGCGGACAGACAGGTCGTTTACGACGTCTACAAAGAAGTCGTCGAGTTCGATGTCAACGAGTATGGCTTGCAAGTCGTCAAGTGGGAGGAGTGGCCCGTTAAGCTTGGAGATGCTGACTGGGCTGGTGTTCGCAGAGAGTATTGGAAGATTGATAAGTATATGCTGCCCGTCATTCAGTTCATGTAGTAAAACCATAATTGAGCGGTTAGTAGCGGCGATTCACTAGTTTTTCCGACGGATTAACTTGAACAGACTCAAACTCAAATAGGAGACTCAGACAGACTTAGACAAACTCAAATAGCAGACTCAAATAGCAGACTCAAGTAGCAGACTCAAATAGCAGACAAGTAGCACAAATACCAGATAAATGACAGATAAATAGCACAAATGGCAGACAACTACCAGACAAATAGCACAAATACCACTCAAACACAAATACCTAACTCAAATACCACTCACTCTCTTTAGTAGTCAAACAATCAAAATTGAATAATACATAATAAATAACATAATATAGACTGATACGGATAGGACCATGAGTCTCGCAGTTATTCACTATGACGACGATGATGCAACTTTGGTCTGCTCCAACTTCTCAATCAATGACGAAATCATATGTGGTTGTAAATCAGTATGCTCAACAGGAAGCTCCAGCCCAGCTTCAACAACCTTATTATACTGCTTCAACTCCTTCTCATGCTCGCGCTCAATAGCATACTTGACAGCTTCAAGAACATTGTCAACAATGACCTTGGGCTTATAAGCAGGAGTTGTCCCGTCCTGATACACTCCAGTCTTGACCAAAATAGAGTGCCACTTGTCGTCAAACGAATTCGCAAATCGAATGTCAGACTCGGGAGTATCACCTACAAAATAAACAGTGTCCGCCTCGGGCAGCGTATTGAGAATCTTGTCGTGGACCTCATTGTCCATCTCCTGCTCGTCGTCAATGTCGTCGCCATCCTCAGCAGCACCCTCAGACGATCCCTTATCAGACTCGGGCTCGTCAACAAACGCAGACCCGGTGACCTTCTCGGGCTCGTCGACAAACGCAGACCCGGTGACCTTCTCAGACTCGGGCTCGTCAACAAACGCAGACCCGGTGATCGCCTCGTCCTCGTCGCCCAGGGGCTCCGACACAATATTGTCGCCGGTAATGTTTTCAGTGGGCGAAGACGGACGCGACGGAGAAAAGTGATTGTCGTAGGTGTCCTGTCTCCAGCGCTTCAGCACCTTTTTGGCGTACTTGAAGGTGTCCTTGTGGGGCTTGCCAAACCGGTTCACCTCCAGCTCCTTGCCAGTATGGCTCTTAAACAGGGCAGATATTGTCACTTGCAACGCGCCCATCCCGTACCGAGACAGATTGTAGTTGGTCGCCCAAACAAAGTCCGAGTGGGCAAAGTAAATTGGAGGGCCCTCGTCATAGGTCTTGGACACCGTGCCCATGACACCGTTCTTGGACATGAGCAGCTCGAGAATGATTTGCTGGTCGGCAGCCCACTCTCGAGAATCAGCAAACACCAGAATGGCCTCGATCTCGGTCTTTGAAAAGTCGCGCTCGCGCGAATTCTTGTATTCCTCCTCTGTCAGCGTTCTAAAGGGACTGACGTGCGGATTCCACTTGAGAATATCGCCGGGAGTCACAACGTCTTCAAACCCATAGTTTTCTGCGACATGGCGGCAAGCCTCGCCAATGCCGCCAATAACGAGCACAGTCTTGTACTTGTCTTTGAGGTCTTTCATGGGCGTGTGGCCCTGGATGAACTGGTCGCACGAAATGGGTGCCTCTAAGCGTTTGGACAGGTCTTCGCATCGCATTTCCTCCGTCTTGCCACCGCCGTTGGTCACAAAGATGTACGGGATTTTAATATTGTACTTATTGGCACCGTGGAGCATTCTCAGGGCTTCAGGAGCCTGCGGGATGGTTTCTGGGCCTCGGACCAGGACCCCGTCAATGTCGAAAGCAAAGGCGTAGGAAGCAACTCTAGAGTGGTTGATTTCGGCCTTTGGAGGACCCAGCGAGTTTTTTCTCGAGGGACGTTTGATGACTCGCTTCTTAGCGGTCTCTTCTTTATCATTAGACAACGAGGTGTCTGAACCATTAGATTTTGTGCCAATGGGGGATTCCATGGTGGTATAGGTAGGTAGGTAGGTAGATAGGTAGGTAGTAGTAGTAACTGTTGTAGGTAACTGTTGTAGTTAACTGTTGTAGATGACTGTTGTAGGTAGTAACTGTTGTAGCTAGCTGTTGTACGGATCTATAACAACTGTGGTAAAAGGTGAAAAAGTGAAAAGTGAAAAAGTGAAAAAGTGAAAAAGTTAGAGTTGAAGAATTTGTCTAAATTTTGAGGGCAGAACGTTGTATATATACTTTTTGATGCTGGATATTAGCCAGCCTAATCATTCTATATGTGTCTCCGTTTTCAGTTCCTGACACCTGCAGTTAAAAACAGGGCTAGGGCATTTTCAACAAAGGGTACTGCTAGGGCAAGGGCGCAGATTTACACACAACAGTGATACTGTGCTACAGACACTGTGCGAGGCAGGATAGACGTCATGCTACAGATGTTCTACGTCATATGTTTCCGTACGCGGTAGTGTTATATAATCAGATACAATGGCAGGCTGAGAAACAGAGGTAGGAGGCCGTTTTGTGTAGGGGAGGCTGATACCGAGGGGCGCAAGTGTGGTATAAATCGGTACACGGATATATTGTTGTCGAGGAAACGAGGTGAGTGATTTGGGTTAAAGAGCCGAGTTTAGGTTGAGGGTTAGCAGAACTTGTTATGGGGTTAACTGGGTTAACCGGGTTAGGTGTTGGGTTAGGTGTTCATGGGTTAGTCGTTCATTGCTCTCTGGGTTAACTCACTCTGGTTAACTCACTCTCGCTTTCTGTGTCATCTATTTAGTGTTCACTATCAACTGTTTAGTGTTCGATTCGATATTATCTACAAGATTGGCTCAGTCTCACCATTCTCTGAAACGCTCTATGAAACTGATTCTCACTTAGTTGACTCAAATTCTCTTCCCCTGTTTACCGCTCCCAAACAGACACGTAATGATTATAAATGATTATATAATCCTTTGTAAGTGATTTTAATACATGAATCTTTGTAATGTATGACCAATCTTTTTATTAATCTTTGTTATTACTGACTAATCTTTATTAATCTTAGTTATTACTGACTAATTCTTTTCAATCATTTACAATACATTACCTAACATTTCATAATCTCTTGACTAATCTTTTGTAATCCCACGACTAATCACTTAATTAATACTACACTGACGACACGATTCTTTCTGTCATCAACACTGATTCTCCAACACAAAGACACCATGAGCAATACGGCACAACGACGCTTGATGTCTGAATACAGACAGCTGATCAACGACCCGCCTGAAGGCATCAGCGCTGGGCCTATTGATGAAGACAATCTATTTGAATGGGAGTGTCTCATTCAAGGTCCTTCCGAAACGCCATACGAAGGAGGGTTGTTTGCTGCTACGCTCAGCTTTCCTCGCGACTATCCGCTGAGTCCTCCGGTGATGAAGTTCAGCGGCGGACTCTACCATCCCAACGTGTATCCAGACGGGACCGTTTGTATCAGCATCTTGCACGCTCCAGGCGAGGATCCCAATAGATACGAGAGCGCCTCCGAGCGATGGAGTCCTATTCAGAGCGTGGAGAAGATTCTAATCAGCGTTATGAGCATGCTAGCCGAGCCCAACGATGAGAGCGGTGCCAACATTGATGCCAGTGTGAGTATATATTAAACGCTACATGAACTTTACTAACGAGATCATAGAAAATGTGGAGAGAAAACAGATCTCAGTTCAATCAAATTGTCAAACGAAACGTCCGAGAATCCCTTGGTCTGGGTCAATAGAAGCAGCAGATGCACAAGTAACATATGTAACGCTTAATAAACAGTCAGACTTCACGCTTCTTCGGCCATTTCTTCGTCTTCGGGCTCGATATCATAGTTCTTCAACAGTAAATCAACGACCTCCTCGTTCTCCTTGAGCTCGCCCTGATAGAAGCTGTCAATGCCCTTTTGATTGGTCACAAATGGATCAACAATGTCCTTCCATTTGCCTGTTACCAGCGCTTCAACGACGCCTATTTCATTGTTCAGGACTGCCCAGTGCAACGGGGTGTTCCCGCTCTCGTTTTGCGCGTTGACGAGTTTGGACAAGAGTTGGTGTTTAGAGAGCAGCTCTAGGTACATGGTGACGAACGAAACATGGCCGTTTGCACAGGCCATATGTAGAGGAGTGTTACCGTGAGCGTCAACGAGCTCCAGAATCTCTGGTGAAGTCAGTTCTGCGCAGATTTCTTCAAACAGTTCGACGTCGCCGGTGCGCGCGCAGTAGAGAACGTCGTCTATGTTTTCGGCTGAGAGTGAGCTAGTCATGTCTGTCGAGTAGAATCTTTGATGCGAGTCTTTGATGCGAGTCTTTGATGCGAGTCTTTGATGCGAGTCTTTGAATGCGAATGCGAATCTTGTGAATCCTTAGAAGGTGAAGGTTTTTGGAGATTTAAATGAAAATTTTTTATTGAAATTATGTAAGCTTTGGATTACAAAAGTCCCAAAATGGCGAGTAATGTATTATCAAGCCTTGCGAAGTAGGAGCAATGTAGGAACAATGTTGGAGCAATGATGGAGCAATGATGTAGAGAGTGAGAGTGACGAGGTGGAGATGTAGATTGAGTGAGAAAGAGAATAAAAAAATATTCTCCCACGCAGGGGCTCGAACCCTGGACATTTTGATGTCCTACACGAGGTGTTTAAAAGTCAAACGCTCTACCAACTGAGCTACGCGGGATATATAACAGTTTCTAATGTATATTCATATTAGGTAATAATACTTTTCAACAGATAAAAATGTGTTATTCACTGTTGCACCGAAATAACTGCGATATTCTGATAAACTTTCAATGAAGAAATAAATGAAAAACTTCCAATGAAAAAAAAAACTTGAAATAAAAAAATAAAATGAAAAAAATCTCCGAAGCAGGGAATCGAACCCTGATTTGCCCGGTGAGAGCGGACCGTGATAGCCATTACACTACATCGGATTATTATATATTCAAGTTGAAAAACACTAATCCAAGTGACTATAGAGTCCAAATCTTGAAAGGATCACGTACTACAAGAATATTTTATGCACCAACCAATCTTTACAATGAACTGGTATTCAGTTGATTTGTCAATTCCAAATCATTCGGAAGAGCCGGCACCAGTTTCAGATCGATGGCCGGATGTAGGCTCGAGTATATGCGGTAACGTTCAGTTGATCCCTAGAGTATACGGTTACGTTTAGTTGATCCCAAGAGAATGCGGTTACATCCAGTTAAAAAAGTGGACCACTCACGCAGAGTTCAATTATCAATCAGATCTTTCAGAAGCTGTGCTATTGGTTAGCCTTTTTTCTCGGCCAAGTCAGCCAATCAAGAAGGGCGCAATCCGTCTGACAGTTTTGTGCAAAAGATTTTGACATGAACGCCATGCGCGCACCAAGCAGGACTTCAGGGAGCAGGCTTAGAGCTGGTGTTGCAAGAGCCAAGAGGGATGGTGATCTGGAGAACTGTCAAGGTTTGGAGGGATGAGAGGAAGAGTCTTGATGTTTTAATTTGAAATTCTTTGAAGGGTCTATAAACTGGTTGAGCATATTTATTAGTGCAATATGAATAAGGCTAAAGCCAGTGCAAAGGTTGTTTAAGGAAATTTTTAGAGATTGTGATATTTTTCAGTTTAAAAAATGAAAAAATGAAAAATAAATGAAAAATAAATAAAATAAATAAAATAAATAAAATTAAATAAAATAAATTAAAAATGAATAAAATGATTTAAAAATGAATAAAAATAAATAAAAAATAACTAAAATAAAATATAAAATAACTAAAATAAAATAATAAATAAATAAAATAAAAAATAAATAAAATAAAATAAAAATAAATAAAATAAAATAAAATAAAAAATAAATAAAATTATTATATATATATTTTATATTTTATTTATTTTATTTTTATTTTATTTTAGTTATTTTTTATTTATTTTTATTCATTTTTAAATCATTTTATTTTTTTTTATATATTTTTATTTATTTTTATTTATTTTTATTTATTTTTCATTTTTATTTATTCATTTATTTCTAGCTTGATATAATTTTTCAAATTTATTCAAATTATTCCGTATTTTTTATTAAATTTCTTAGTATATTCCTTATTCATTATTCTATATTGTATTCCTTATTGTATTCCTTATTGTATTTCATATTCCATATTTCATTCCATACATTCCTTTGTATTCCATATTTCCTTATTATATTCAATATTCAATTCCATTCCTCTCCATAATCAATTCCTCTCCATATCCATATCCATATTCCATACCCCTATTTGCTCATTGATCGCATATAATACAACCCACCGTAATGTACCTCAATGCGGTTGAACCTAATCACCAACTCAATCTCGGTCAAATAAACAGTTTAGAATTGTTAAGCTAGCAGCCAAAAAAGTCCTTCCCACCTTCCAACCCTCCTTTATATTTGTCCCTCGTCCTGCCCTCACCTTGAAGGTCGTTGCCTATCTCTTTTTTAAGTTTGGCAGTCCTATATAAATATCGTCTAGCCCTCATGTTGAACCGATTCCCCTACGCCTCTATCCCAATGGACCCCTCCAAAGTCTCAGAACACTCCCTGACAGAGCGGCCCGTCCGCTCACCAGAGGCCATAGAAGCTGAACTGGCCGACCCGCCAAAAGAACCAATCCTCAAAAGAATCTTCCTGCCCTCAAACTCCGACACCAGCGTCAAAGAACGCAAGTTCGTCCGACGCCTAGACATCATTCTCATGACTTACGGCTGTATCATCTACTGCATCAAACAAATTGACCAGTCCAACTACATCTCGGCCTATGTCTCCGGCATGAAAGAAGACCTCAACCTGTATGGTAACGAGTTCAACTGGCTCGGCTCCTACTTCACCATTGGCTACGCCATCGCAGTCATTCCGTCCCAGGTCATCATGCTCAAGATCTCCCCCAGCATCTGGCTCCCGTCGCTCGAGCTCGTCTGGGGTATTCTCACCGGCCTCTGCGCCGTCGTCTCCGACGTTAAACAAATGTACGCCCTCAGGTTCCTCATTGGCCTCATTGAAGCGTCCTCCTATCCCGGATTCCACACCGTCTTCATGAACTGGTACACGCCCCAGGAGCTCGCCTTCAGGTCCGCCATCTTTGGTGCTGCCGGCGCCTGTGGTCCCATCTTCACCGGTTCAATGCAAGCTGCCATCTATACCAACATGAACGGTGCGCGCGGAATTGCGGGCTGGCGCTGGCTCTTTATTTTCAACGGCATCATGACCGTCATTGTCGCGCTCATAGGCTTCCTCACCGTGCCTGGCACCGCCGGCGCGCGCTGGATGTCAAAGGAGGACGTTGAAATTGGCATCAATCGCATGAAGCGCATTGGCAGAGAAACCCACACCCGGCTCCGGCTTTCTGAGTTCTACAAGGTCTTCACCAACCCCAGATTCTGGGTCTTTGCCTTTGCCTACTCCACCTGGTGCTTTGGCTCGTCCTCCATCACGTACTTCAGTCTATGGCTCAAGTCTCTCAAGCTGCCCGACGGCTCTCCACGCTACACTGTCCAGCAGACGAACATGATTCCGTCTGGCGGGTATGCCATTCAGATCGTCACCATGCTGCTCTATGCCAGAATCTCCGACGTCACTGGCAATCGCTGGCTGGTGATTATCTGGCAGCAGATCTGGGGTGTAGCTGGGTGCACGATTCTGTCGATATGGCCGGCGCCGCTGCCTGCCATGTATATTGGGTTCTTTCTCAACTATTCCCTGGGCAGTATAGGGTCGATTCTAGTGTCCTGGATGGCTGATATATGGACCAAGTATCCTACTCAGCGGTCTGTTATTACTGGGACTGTCGTTGTTTTTGTGTATGCCAACAATACATGGCTGTCGCTGGTGCTATGGCCGACTGTGCAAGCACCCCATTATAAGTATGGATATCAAATGGCTTTGATGTTCCATGGGCTTTCAATGTTGAGTGTCGTTTTATTTCAGTGGATGGACCGACGAGACAAGAGGAATCAAGTTGCTGAAGTTATAGAGGAGACAGATTCTGATTGATTTTAGATTTTGCATTCATTTTTATATTGAGTAGAATTTATATTGAAATATATTAGAGTAAACTATAACTACGGTCCGATTGGTTCGTTCCGCAATTCCCAATCGACAAAGGTATCAATCTAATCATTGCTTCTTTGGGACAATATAAATTGTCACCGTTTTCTGTCAAACTTGTTTTTTCACCAACCATCAACCATCAACCATCAACCATCAACCCAATTTTCATCAACCCAATCTTCGTCAACCCAATCTTCAGCCTTCCAACCTCCATCAAGCCAACCTCCATCAAGCCAACCTCCATCAAACCAACCTCCATCAAACCAACCTTCTAGCCTTCCACCAACTCATCAACCCAACCTCACCCCCATCTCCTACAATGAACTTGAGAATCCCCCAATCAATCGCTCTCGCAAACACCCTCCAATTCTTAATATCCAACAAATACGTCATCCAAATAGGCTGGCCCTTGAACTTCGTCCCGTCTCAAGAGCATTCAATCATCTACGTCTCAGATGGAAACGCCTACTTCAACTCAGTCCTCGAAACTGTCCGAAGATCGCGATTCCCTACCGGCGAACAAACCATCGTCGTAGGCGTCGGCTACCAATCCTGCGGAACTCCAGACCATCCAAACATGTTCGAGCCCGGCTCAAGATCAAGAGACCTCACCTTCCCCAGAAAAGACACAAACGACGATGAGCATCCATATCTCGCATTCCTCATCAACGAAATCGTCCCCCAAGTTAACGCCCATCTAAGAGACCTGGGCCTCCAAAAAGACCCCCAATACAGAACCATCATGGGCCATTCTTTCGGCGGCCTCTTCACACTCACCAGCTTGGTCCTCAGTCACCGCTATCCCTACTTTACTTCTTACGTCGCTGTCTCCCCTTCCATCTGGTTCAACGACCGTCAAGTCCTCACCTTGGCCGAGCGCTATGTCGCCGCTAGCTTGTCTGACTGCCCGCCTACCCTCCCCAAACTCCTCATGTCCTACGGTACCCAAGAACAATATCCTGCCAAATTCTCTTTCGAATCTCAAGAACAGTTTGAAAATAGAAGACTCATGTCTTTGCACCATAGAATGTCCGATAATGCCATGGAAATGCAGAGCTTGCTCAGTCCCGTCGTCGATATCGACGTTCAAGTTTTAAGCAATGCCAACCATGGCATGTCCGGCTCTTTCATGGCTGGCGTCGGCGTCCCTTGGATCCTCGAACAATGGAAACTCAGTAAATCCAATTGATTCTGCTTCAATTGATTCAATTTATTCTTCTATATATTCCTTATAATCATTCGCATCACGTGAACATGACTAATATATAACTAATGCTCCCATTATTCTGACTGAAAAATTCGGGCCTTCTTCATCTTACCTTCACACAACTCAGTAACAATGGATGAAGATGATCTCTATGATGAGTATGCTGCGATACAAGCGATACTGGAGTAATAAGGTACTAACTTTGCACAGATTTGGCAACTATATTGGTCCTGACCAAGTTGACTCTGATTCTGACGGCCAGCAGGAAGCTGTAGGCCATCAATACCTACACGAGGAAGAGGAAGAACCGGAACAAAATCATGAAATGGTTCTTAGAGAGCACTGTAGGTATACACTCTGGTTCTTCTTTGACTATAACTAACTGGTTTAGCCAACGCGATCGTGCTCCATGAAGACAAACAGTTTTATCCTAGCCAAAGCGAAGTCTATGGTGAAGATGTTGAGACAATGGTACAGGAACGAGATGCACAGGCTCTCTCTGAACCAATTGTAAAACCTATCGACGATAGAAAATTTGTAGTTCAGGAAAAAGAACTACCACAGATCAACTATACTTGGGCATGGCAAGCTGGATTGATGGGCCTGCCTTCCCATATTCGAAATGTTGCCTTTGTGGGCCACCTGAACCACGGTAAAACTGCCTTGCTAAGTATGCTTGTGAACGAAACTCATCAATTACCTCCAAGAGAAGGGAAAATGCTCGATGAACAATTGCGATATACTGATACTCATGTGTTGGAGCAGGAACGAGGATTGACCATCAAGTCGACACCCATTTCATTAGTGCTCAAAGACAGCACTGAAAAGTCGCATCTTTTTAACATTATGGATACTCCGGGCCATTCTAACTTTCTGGATGAAGTTTCAGTGGCTTCAAAGTTTGTTGATGGGTTTGTCTTGGTGGTCGACGTTGTTGAAGGATTAATGATCACTGCTCAAAAGGCTATTGAGCTTGCTTGCTCGGAAAAGATCCCAATGGTATTAGTATTAAACAAGATTGACCGTCTCATTCTCGATTTGAAATTGCCTCCAACTGAAGCTTACTATAAAATCCGTTACTGTATCGATCAAGTCAATACCTTTATTAAGGCAAACACTTTCGACAATTTCGTTCCTCTGTCGCCAGAACGTGGAAACGTCGTGTTTTCTTCGTCTACATCTAATTACGTCTTTTCTACAAAATCATTTGCACTCCTTTACCAAAAGGACTTTCCCTCTGTTGATGTAGATGCTTTTGCAAAAAGACTCTGGGGAGATGTCTATTATAACCCAGAATCACGAAAGTTTTCACGAAAGCCTATTGAAGATGGCGCCAAACGCACATTTGAGCATTTCATTCTTGCTCCTCTGTATAAAATCTATACAAGCGTGCTTGAGAAAGAGAAGGATGATCTTGCACAAACATTAGCGAAACTTCGAATTTATCTCAAACCTGCAACATACAAAATTGATGTCAAGCCTTTACTTCAGGCGGTTTGCCAGTTATTTTTTGGAGACTCGTCTGCGCTAGTTGATACAATTGTACAAACTATCAAGTCCCCAGCCGACTCAGCGAAAGAAAAGGTAGAGCGCAACTACACTGGACCGCTTGATAGCGAAGTAGCCGAATCTATGAAAGCCTGCGACAAAAATGGACCGCTAATTGTTCATGTTGCCAAACTTTTCACCAGCCCTGATGCCAAAGAATTCTATGCTTTAGGAAGGGTGATGAGTGGAACAATTACTCAAGGCCAAAGTATATCAGTTTTAGGAGAAACTTATTCAGAGTATGACACTGAAGACATGAGCGAAACTACCGTTGCAGGATTATGGATTTACCAGACCAGATATAAGGTTCCTATTGACGGTATTCCAGCCGGAAATTGGGCACTTATTGGAGGAATTGATAGTTCGATTGTAAAATCAGCTACTATATACTCAGCAGACTATCGTTCTGATATGCACATTTTCAAGCCAATCAACTATTTGGGGGAACCTATATTCAAAATAGCAGTCGAACCTGTGAATCCTTCCGAATTACCAAAAATGCTGGATGGATTACGAAAAGTGTCCAAGAGCTATTCATTACTACAAACAAAAGCCGAAGAGTCGGGAGAACATGTCATTTTGGGTTCTGGAGAAACATATATGGACTGTGTTCTTCATGATCTGAGAGTGCTTTACGCAAATATAGCAATCAAGGTGTCTGATCCAGTGGTTATGTTTTCTGAGACATGTATTGAAACTTCAGCAGCTAGATGCTATGCTTTGACTCCGAACAAACACAATAAAATTTCAATAATTGCAGAGCCTCTGGATAGAGCTGTTGCAGACGACATTGAGTCTGGCAATATTGTTCTGGAATGGGGGCCAAAGAAGGTGTCAAAATACATGCACGAGAAACATGATTGGGATTTGTTAGCAGGTAGATCGATTTGGGCTTTTGGACCTGAGATGAACGGGCCCAACATCTTGATGGATGATACATTACCTGACGAAGTGGACAAAAAACTGCTGGTGAACGTGAAGGAGTCCATCAAGCAAGGCTTCCAGTGGGCTGTTCGAGATGGGCCATTATGTGAAGAGCCCATTAGAAACACACAGTATAAGATTCTTGATGTTGTATTAGCGTCCCAAGCGAACCTGAGAAACAGTAATCAAATTATATCAACAGCTAGAAGAGCATGCTATTCAGCATTTCTTGCCGCTGCTCCAAGGTTGATGGAACCAATATATCAATTTTACATTACTGTTCCGTACAATCAGGTATCTGTGCTAAATCAGACTGTTGAACGGAGGAGAGGATATATTTCAGGCGACAAGGCCATCGCCGGGACTCAGCTTCGAGTAGTAAGCGGAACGATACCGGTTATTGACTCGGTTGGGTTTGAAACGGATATTCGAATCGTAACCAAGGGAATGGCATCGGTTTCAATGGTATTTGCAGAATGGGATAACGTACCAGGAGATCCTTTAGATTTCAGCCAACGAATCCCACAACTAGAGCCAGCACCTCAGCATGCTATGGCAAGAGAATTTGTCGTGAAAACAAGAAGAAGAAAGGGACTGAGTGATGATCCTCCGCTGACCAAGTTGTTTGATGAATCGTTGGTCAAAACACTTCAAGAAACAGGACTGTTGCCTAAATGATATATATATATATATATTTATTTCTAATTACAAGATTTGGAATGAAAATGATGGGGATTAAAAGTTTCTAGCACGCTTACTCTTACCAGGTCTTTTAGCTTTACCAGCAGAGCTCTTCATCTTTTTGTTACTGAAACCTGACATGTCGCTAGAAGATTCAGCAGTATTGCTTTTACTGAATCTCTTTTTACCTCCGCTGCCATATCTAGCATTCTTTGCTTGACGACGAGCGTTTGGCTTTCCATTCTTGTTACCGCGTCTCTCACTTACTTCAGCAGCAGCTTCCTCGATAGCAATATCGAAATCGTCGTTTGAGATTTCATTTCCAGCGCGTTTTCTTTTAAGAGATTTGATTTTTTCCAATGTGTCTTTCTTATCCTTAGCTCTTTCCTGCAATTTGGCGTGCTGGACTTGCTTGCCGAACTTTTTGAGTTCACGTTGTCTTCTAGCATCTTGAGAAGCCTTCTTTGCGGTTTCGGTTTCAATCAATTTTTGCTTGAGCTTGTCCATATGTTCATCGGATTTGACCATTTCAGCAAAGTAGTCTGTGGGTCTTGAGAAGGCGATTTTTTCCTGTGTCAGCAGAGTTCTTCCAAGTTTGGCGGCTTCTAGACCTTGTTTGTAGAAGGCGAGTTCACGTTCGAGATCATCAAAGACGTCTTTGAGAGCGAGAGGTGATTCTGAGGTGAGCGAGAGATGCTCGTTGAATTTCATGGAAGAGTAAGGTAAGGTGATGTTTGAAAGAGATTGAGCTAGAGCTTTTTTGTTGTTTACTGTGACTTTTTGGAATGGTACAACGTCGGCATCATCGTCAAGTTCGACATCAGACAATGGAACGTCTTCTTCGTCCTCTTCGTCCTCTTTGACGTGATTGTTATTTCCAAGATGTTCGTCTTCACCTTCACTATCACTTTCGACTAATTTGTTTGTGTTTAGCAGCTCAGGAACATCCTCATCATCATCTTCTTCTTCTTCTTCCTCAACTGCTACCTTTTTCAATGCCTTTTTCAGTTTTCTTTGATCTTTATGTGACAATGGTTCATCAGCATCTCCGGTGATTTGTCCAATAAGTTTCTTTGCATCTTTACCAAGGCTTTCTTGATCCTCTCCGTCGCTTGATTCTTGTTCAACGACTTTAGTCTTTTTGCTAGATTCCACCTTTTTTTCTGCTCTTGTCTGAGCATCAGCGGCCTTGCGATTCTTCAGTGAATCTTTCAACTTGAGCTTATTCTTGACCATTTTTGCTTGTTGATGGAAGGTTGGAGCTGGGAGAAAGAAAACTATGAAAAAAAATTCTCAAAACTCCCAACTAGTCCCAACTGAGTCAGTGATTAGGTAGATGTTATGTAATTAATTTATTAATGATTATTAATTATTAGTCAGTAATGAGAGAGGGTGACGGAAGAGGATAGGATTAAGGAGTGGAATTGGCGGTAGACATGGAGTAGAAGAAACCATAGAAAACGTAGAAAACGTAGAAAACGTAGAAACCGTAGAAACCATAGAAACCGTAGAAACCGTAGAAACCGTAGAAACCGTAGAAACCGTAGAATAAACTATAGTAGCAAATAGGTGACAAATACTGGTAAAACGAACCCGGGTACGCCTCGTTGTGCCTTGCAAACGTTCAAATGTTTAAGAATGTTAATAAAAGTCCGATTTAGATTTGGATGCATATATAAAATATATAAGCGGGAAATGGTCACCGACCAACCGGAGATATAGAATTAATCCTTGGATCACAAAAGTCTGTTTTGGTAAAAGACCCTTGATAAGGATTTCGTGCTGGATTTCGTGCTGGATTTCGTCTGGACTTCGTTCTAAACTCCGTTTCTGTGCTAGATTCTGTGCTAGATTTCGTGCTAGATTTCGTGCTGGAATTACTGAATCCACTAAAAACATTGTTGAGATTAGTTCAACATTTCCCCCAAAAAACACCGGAAAAACATCTTCCCCCACTGGAAAAACTATTCAATCGCAAGAGCTCTTCAACACCAAACCCCACTTCTCTCAATAACCTGCCCCGCTGCTATACGGTGAAGAGTCTAGATCTATTAAACCACGGAAAAATAGCTTTCAAAAAAAAGAAAAAACTCCTTTTTTTGGTCTCCCAACAAGTCTTCTTCTCCATAATTGCTACAACTTTCCTCTCGTCATGGTACTAATCAGATCACTTCACTCTCATTGTTGTGGAGTGCGCTGTTCCAAGTAATCACCAATTCAGAGTTTGACAGGTCGGAAAAACTTTTTTCTTTTCTTTTTTTTCCAACTTAATTTGACACGGAGTTATTGAGTCACTATTTTCGGAAAAATAAGAATTGTTGTCTTTCAAATTTTTCTCCTCTAAAAATCATATATATAAGCAGCTTGTGCCTTAAAAATACTGCACGCGACTTGAAAATACGCTTTGCGCCAAAATCATTTGCTGAATGATATCAAACAATGTTCAAAGGCTCAAGTACTCTCGTCTCTAATGTATACAAAAAACTTCTAAGTCAGCCTTACACAGCTGCTACTTCCGCTGCTGGTGCTGATTATATTCCTGCATTCTATCATCCTCCTTCTCAAAATACTCCATCGTCTCTTCATATCCCCCAGCTTGACGAACACGATCCCGCAGCTCAGTACCATGAACAGCTCACTACGACCCAAATGCATTTTCAAGAAGTCCATTCCTCCTCTCCGCTAGGCAGAATCATCACCCAATTCCCTACTCCCCAGCTTTTTGCTCCACCAAACTCTACTTTGTCTGCTTCGCCTGCCCTCGCGTCCCAAAACCTCTTCAAGTTCAGCTACGCCTGCGCAGGTATCCCGTTCCACCACGATGAGCATCCTCCCTCAAAGTCTATCGACCAGGTCTACCACTCGTCGCTACCGCGCTGCCTCCGCGGCTCAACCTCAACCACCGTAGAAGACCGTTCTTTGAATGTAATCGGCGCTCCTGGAACTTTGGTCTCTGTCGGCTGCGGTGAAGACTCAGCTCTAGGCTCCTCTCAGTTTCTTGGTCTAGCTGACGGTGTCAGTGGCTGGAACGGCATGGCTGGCGGCCACGCTTCTCTCTGGTCTAGAATAATACTCCATCGTTGTTTAGACCACTATATCAACTCTGTTTACTCTGTTTACTCTAAACATCCTTCTTCCCTTTTAGATATCTTGGATTCCGCGCATGAAGATACTGTTGACAAAATCAATGCTCTCGGTCAAGCTGGCTCCTCTACCCTCCTACTCACGAGACTCCGTCCAGGAACAAACGTTCTAGATATCCTCAGTATTGGCGACAGCACTGTTTATGTTATTAGAGGCGATAGCGTTGTTTTTACCAATGACCACGCCGTTAATGAGCCTTCTAGCAGTCCGACCTCTCAAGCTGGTCATGTCAACTGTCCTCTCCAACTAGGCACAAATTCATCTAAACCTGCATCAAAATGTGCCAAATCATATAGCATACAAGTACAAACCAACGACATCATCATGCTCTGTTCCGACGGTGTTAGCGATAACTTATGGCACTCGGATATTCTTGATATAGTCAACAAGTCTCGCGACCAACAAGACCTACAAAGTTTGGCTACAGAATTGGTCCAAAGTGCAAACGATAAAGCCTTTGATAACTATGCTATTTGCCCCTACCAGCTAAACTATCCCACCCACATTGGCGGCAAACCAGATGACATGACTGTCCTCCTGGCAAAAGTTCAGGCTTAATCAAGGCTTGTTTATTCAGTGTATTCATATATACAATTAATACTGCATCTTCATTTATTATAGATTGCCTTTTTAGAAACCTCAACAGGCGCAGGAATTCCTGTCCAAATTTCAAACTGCTCTACTCCTTGATATAAGAGCATATCCCGTCCTCCAACTGTCTTGTATCCTTTCTTCTCTGCATTCTCCATAACCTCCGTAACAAAAGGCTTATAGGCAACATCTAGGCAAATGGGCACAAATCCAGCGCTAGCGTCTTCTGGCGCGGAAAAGATCTTGTTAACAGCGTCCAATAACTCAGCTGGAAGTGGGCTACTGGCTGGAACACACGATACAACCAAGGCGGGTTTGGCAGCAAGCTGAGGAACTTCATCAACAGGAATAACTTGCACGCCATATTCAGATGGGAAAGCGGAAGCAACAGCTTCAGCGTTCTTGGTTGTACGGTTCACCAAGTAAATCGTAGAAACGCCCATTTCGTGAAGTGCTGCAATCGCCGCTCGTGAAGTGCCTCCTGCTCCAATGACGAGAGCTGAGCTATTCGATACAGTTTTAGGAGCTCCGGCATGAACAAACGACTGTACAATACCAATCCAGTCAGTGTTATCACCAACTAATTTCCCGTCTGCTTGAGGAATAATTGTGTTAACAGCACCAATTACTTTAGCCTTTTTAGAAACCTCACTCAAATGCGGAATGACTGCTAACTTGTGGGGAATGGTGACTGAAGCTCCTCCAAATCGGCTTCCCAGCTTTTTGATATAGTCAAAAGCTTCTTCCACAGCCTCTGTCTCGAAAGTTGAGTATTTGTGACCCAACCCAACAGCTTCAAAAGCCGAATTGTGCAAAACTGGCGAGATGGAGTGTTTGACTGGATTGCCAATCACAAAGAACTCTTTCTTCTCCAGTCCGCCAATCAAATGCAAAGTACTGTTAATTTCCTTAACACTGAGTTGGCCAGGGGCGGCCTTAACTGGGAAAGTTTCGTGATTAACTGGAGTCAAAGTTTTGTTCAACACTCTACTGAGTTGACCAGCAGCTCCCATATTGATTGCAATCAGTGGCTTTCTTGTGTGGCCCAAACGGAAATTCTCCAAAGCAATGTTGTCACTAACATCTTTAGCCATTCCAACAAACTTCACTACATCACCAATTGAAATGGCTTTTTGGTAGTAGTCTTCCCAAGCTGGATTATCCCACTTCAAATTACCAGAAACATCGTGGTGGGAAGCAAATATCTTTGTGAAGCCCTTTTGAGCAAGAGCTCTGGAGTGCAATCCATCAGACCAAGTCAATTCGATATCAACAACGTCAATACCAAGCTTGAAAGCCAAATTGATAAGTTCTTCTGCTTTTTCTTCAGCATTGTCAGGGAATTGGCCTCCTTGAGACTTGGTTCGGACAGTGTAAACAATTGGTAATGTAGTAACTTTTCTCAAGTAGTTGACCTGCTCATTAACATAGTCAATGCTAGGAATATCACCAGTTTGATTCTTCTCGCGCAATAAATCAACACGTAACTCAACAGCACTGGATCCAATTAAGCTCTCTTCCAATTGCTTGAACTCCCTCAAATCTGGCAATGGCAAACAAACGAAAGCAGATCTGGATCGGGGGATTTCAAAAGTTCTGACGCCAGTTATGGTCTTTAAAGCCAAATCAAGAGACTGGTATACCTTTGATTGCTCAGTGCCTTGGAAAGAATTGTAGAAGACATAATTAGAGCATTCATGGTAGAAAGGCTCACGACGATTGTAAACACCATAAATATCACTGGTATAAGCAGGACGAGTTTTGTCAATTTGAAGGTAAGAAACAATGTCATCAATATTTCTGTGAATGTGCAAAACGATTCTACCCTTTCCAATACAGTCCTTGAGCAGTTCTCTAGCCTTGGGGGTTTCTACAATTCCTCCTCCACATGCAATAACATATCCTCGAGGATTGTTGGAAATAAAATCTTCCAAACACTTCAGCTCCTCTGCTCTGAAGTATTCCCATCCATGCGTCTCGATAATTTGAGGGATGGTGGTTTTAAGCTTTTCTTCGAGATAGTGATCCATATCAACAAACTTTAAGCCCACTGACGATGCGACCCATTTACCCATGAAAGTTTTTCCAGCACCTCTCATACCAATAAGAATAATTGTTTTGTCGTCATTTGGTACACCAGAAACGCTCAGTTCAGCTTCGTTTGAATCACTTTGACCCTTAAGTTCTACCTTGAAATTTCTAGAAAGAATATCCCACCAACCTGGCCAGGTCTTTTCGACGCATCTGCGCTCATTTATCAAAACATCATCCTTAACGACTGATGCAATCAAAGACATACTCATAGCTACACGATGATCATCATATGATCTGATACCATGAGCGTCTGGGATGGAAAGGTTTTCAATAGTAGTACCATCAATTTCCAATCCATCTTCGTGCTCACGAGTAACAATACCAAATTTAGCTAATTGGGTCATCATGGCATCGATACGATTGCATTCTTTCACACGCTGGTTGGCAATACCATAAATTCGTGTGGTACCTTTGGCAACAGCAGCCAGGACTGAAGCTGTCAAAAAGGCATCAGTCATAGGCTCCATATCAACATTGGGAATGGCTTTGAGTGTGCCAACAGGAGGTCCTTTAACAGTAGTAGAGGTTAGTCCTTGTTCGACTGTACATCCCATAGGCCTCAAGACATCTACAGCAAAACGGGCATCACCTTGAAGAGAGCTTGAGCCAATGTTGGGAACAGTACAACTAGTACCACTGATAGCAGCAAAAGCTAAGGGATAAGTAGCGGAACTGGCATCAGACTCAATAACATAGTTTTTAGGATTTTTGTAAGCACCTTTAGGAATATGGTAGGTATGCTCCTCCGTGGTGGACTTTTCAACGTTAACGCCAAAAGTAGCCATCATTGAAATGGTCATGTCAATGTAGAGTTGCGAAATAGGTTTACCTCCAACCAATTTCAAAGTGACAGGCTTCTCAGCGTAAGGAGCGCACATCAGGATTGAAGAAACATACTGTGAAGAAATAGTAGCAGCAAGTTCAATTTTACCTCCCTTGAGATTTTGACCAGCAGTAACACGTAAGGGCAAAGATCCATCAGCTTCTTGGAATGAAATTTCACTTCCATTTGAACGGAGAGCATCTACAAGGGGACCAACAGGGCGCTGCTTCATGCGAGCATTTCCTGTGAGAATGATATGGCTTGAGTCTTTTGATGGTTTAACAAGCGTAGCAACAGTTGTCAAGAATCTTGATGCAGTTCCAGCATTTCCCAAGTAGAGAGGATCCTTAGGGGCACTAAGCTGTCCACCATTACCCTCAACTACCAGAGTTTCACCATGGTCTTCCCAAGAAACCTTTGCTCCTCCTAGCTGATGAACGGCGGTAAGCATGTATTTAGTATCATCAGAATGGAGTAAGTTTGTAATTCTGACGGTGCCAGAACCCAAAGCTGCGAGTACCAGTGCACGGTTGGAGATTGATTTTGAACCAGGAGGGGTGACATCTGAATGAGAAGGAGCATCTTTGAAATAGCCAACAATGATTTTTTCAGAAATGACGGTCCTGATAACATCGTCAGACACCAAAGTTGCTTTTGGCTCAAGACATTTACCGATTCGAGTAAGCATGGCAATCTTTTTCTTCATGCCATCGTTCTTTTTATCAACATTCATAATACTCAGTAACTTGTCTACAGGAGTAGAAATGTTTTTGGATCTTCGTCTCACGATAGGATCATTGGGAGTAGTAGGAAGGCTGAAAGAGCTGAGACACTTTGACAATCTTGCGACAGCTCCGTCGCTAAGATGACCCAAGTGTCTGGCAACCTCAGCTTCTAATACCATACCTATAGACACACACTCACCATGAAGAATGTGGGGGGCTAGAATAGCTTCATATGCATGGCCGATGGTATGGCCAAAGTTTAGTAAATTTCGTAGGCCACCCTCTCGTTCGTCGGCGGAAACGACTTCAGCTTTGATTCTAGCAGAGCCAGTGACAAACCTATGAACAGACTTGATGATTGGAGTCAGATCAACCTTATTATCTACCCTAGTTCTGAAGGTTTCTAGTAATAATGGAGCATCAGATTCAAGGTTTGTGAATTCGGTTTCATCCCAGATAGCGGCGGTCTATGAATGTTAGTTGAGTATAGCAAACAGTCAGAACAAACGTACCTTGATGATTTCTGCCATTCCATTGATGAACTCACGTTCAGGAAGAGTTTCAAGGAACTTCAAGTCGATGAAAACGTACTGAGGTTGCCAGAAGGAGCCAATCAAGTTCTTTCCATGGGGAGTGTCTACAGCTGTTTTACCTCCAATTGAAGAGTCTACCATAGCTAGCAAACTTGTAGGAATCTGGACGAATCTCACGCCTCTCATGAAGGTGGCCGCGACATATCCAATCATGTCGCCAATAACACCACCGCCCATTGCCAGGACCACAGTGTCTCTTGTGCAGCCTTTCGACAAGAGGTAGTCTTCGATTTGAGCCTTGGTAGTTCTAGTTTTCGAGGCCTCGCCTGGAGGAACAATGTACTTGAGCAATCGAGACTCCAGGTTACGAGATTTGAGTTCTTTGAGGAATTTCGTTTCAAAGGCCGATATATGAGAGAATTTGATGATATTTTCGTCTGAGATCAGTACGTAGGTTGAAGATTTCAAGGTATCGAGGATTGTAGAAATCATATGGTCTGTTAGTTGATATCCAATATGAATAGTTTCGGAGCCCAATATGGGCACCTTGGTTAATTCGTAGGACATTGTTGATTAGTGAATGAAGTGAGTGGATGAAGAAAAGATTGACTCGAAAGTGTTTGGAACAATTTTTTCAGACGATTGAAAGAGTCACAAGTAGGGCTTTTGGGTTGGGGTTGATTTCTTTAATGGGCAGATGCTTTTGTGATATTTTTCAAAATAGCCTTTTTTCAAAAATTTCAAGATAGTTTTTTCATAATAGGCAAGTTGATACTTTTGTGATTCTTTATTAATTTTCAGTTCTTTATAAGAGATAAAGGATGCCGAGAGAGCGGGACCAAATGTTTGAGAAGCATAGAAGGCAATTTGGAAGATGAAATAAAAGAATCGAAGTTTTTAGAAATAAAAAGAAATAAGAAATAAATAAAGAAATCGAAATCTTTCAAATAAAAACTCGAAATCTTTAGGAATAAAAGAAAATAAAATCTTTAGAAATAAAACAAAATAAAAGAAAATAAAATCTTTAGAAATAAAAGAAAATAAAATAAAAATACAACTAATACACATTACCTTTATTCTTTTTATACTCGTAACTATTTAAAAATTCTATTCAATTTAGTGAACTATAAACAAAATTATCAACCATGAAGGGACATTATTTGGACAAAGATTGTTTGCCAACGATTTCAGAAGATTGTTCAATCTCTAGACTCTCTCGTCGGGTCTTTTCTTGAACAACACCTCCTTCTTCGACTTGAGCTTGCTTTTCTTCATGGTGCGTGGAATCTTGATCCAAGTGAACATTGGTCAGGAAAAATACAAGGAAAAGCATGGGAATCAAAACACAGGTGGAAACAATGGCAAGACGCTGGAGAGTCTCACGGTAAGCTCTGTTGATGGCCAATCTTGCAGGGGATCCCACAGGGAATTTCATGGCAACAGTAAAAGACTTGTAAATGGCAGTAGCGTTCTTCTTATTTTCTTCGGGAAGATACTCAAGCAGACGGCCAGGCAACATTGAGTTCCAAATAGCACCACCGATAGTAGTTCCAACAGCAGCACCAATGTTCATAGTGGCAAGGAACAAGGCAGTGGCAACAGCAACTTCTTGCTTACGAACGACGGCCTGGACAATGACTTGAGATGCAGTTTGGTAGAAACCTCTACCAACACCAACCAAAACCTTAGCAGTAATGAACGAGGCTTGATTAGTGCGTGCCATGTTAGGCTTGTTGACAAAGTAAATGTTAAGACCCTGACCAAGAATAACCATAGGAACGCCAATGTAGCAGAAGAGTTTGGCACGCTTGGTATATCTCATGAGAAGTCCGACAACGACAGAACCAATTTGGAAGGAAACTCTCAGAGAATTGTCAATACGGGTGGAAACACCAGGGGAGTACTGGCCGGCAACTTGGAGATATGAAGGGAAGAAGGAAGCAAACATGGCATAATGGCAAAAGTCGAAAACGCCAATAGCACAGGCAGCAAAAATGGTAAACTTCTTGACCATGCGGTAAGGAATGAAGGGCTTCTTAGCGTACTTGGAGTCCCAGACAATGAAAGCACAGAAAAAGATGATACCGAGAATAAGCATAACAATGTTGTGAGCTTGCTTCCAACGGTCAACGTTGGCGTTACCGGCAATGTTGATGGGAATCAAAGTGAGAGTGAGACCAGCAGTAAGCAGGAAAGCACCGAGGATATCAAGTTCAACGTAGAGCAGCTGGTAGGCCTTCTTGTACCAGGGATCAGTATTGGTGATGTCCTTCATAACTTCAATTTCACGGACCTCACCGCTCTTCTTGGCCTTTCTGTGAAGCCAAAACATGATGAAAATAAGAGGAGCAGTGCAAACGGGCAAAATGATGGCCCACATACCGTAACCCCATCTCCAGGTGCTATGCTCAATCATGGACTCACCGACAACCGAACCAAGGTACAAAGTCGGGATACTTGTGACAGCTTCAGGAAGCGAGGCCCAGAGACCTCTGTTGAGCAGGTTTGTAGTATCAGCAATAAAGATTTGCTGCATGATGGTATAACCGACATCACCAACGGAATCAAAGAAGTTGGCAGCGACGTAGGTGCCGATATTGTTTGCGGCAGCAAACATGATATACGAAAGCGTCATGAGCAGGATGGCGAAGGAGAAGCCTTCAGCACGGCCAAAGACGTCGGCAAATTTGGCGACGATGGGGTAGGAGATGACACGGGCGATTTTATAGACGACGGCACCGGTGGTCAGCATGGAATGGGCCTTGAAAGCGGACGTAGCGTAAGGAGTATAAGTGGAAGAAGAGTAGCTGGAGAAGCTGATGATGAGAGCAGAGAAGAACAGACCAGAGTAGGCAATGATCAGAGACTTTTTGGTCCAGGCTTGTCTAAGGGCTTCAGCGACCTGGACACCATGTTGAAGGGTAGAAGAAGAGTCAGACAAGTGGTCTTCATTTGACTTGGAGATGGACAGATCTCTGTCCGTATCAGTTTTATTTTGGACTGACATGATTGCAAAAGTTGTGGGTAGTGAAGATGAAAAGAAGGAGAAGAAGATGGATTTTCAATAGGTTTATATAGATTTTACAGATAATCTTGCATTACCGAATGCGGACATTGACAGGATTTTCAAGAGTCCAAACTTTTGGTAATAATTTACAGTTCGTTTCACTATGGAATTCTGTCTGCTTTCCTTAGTAGTAAACCGTAAACTGGAGGTGGAAAAACCTAAACGAAAAGGACCAGACCGGAGGTTTCGCCTGACTTTTTAACGAACTTTGCCAACAATTGTAATTGGAAACAATTCAAAATTCAAATCACGTGACTGGAAAGACGGACCGTCTGGGACGGACCGGACACGAGGGCCAATAGGAGAGATGGTTTCTGTTTTAGGACTAGGCTTGATTTTTATGATTTTGATCTTTGATCTAGGATATCTGCGTTATCAGATGAGATCAGTATCACGTGGTAGATGGATAAGATTTTGCAAGGATATGAGAAGAATGAGGGAGGGACTGGGAGGGTAATGGGAGGGTACAGGGAAAGATTTTGGATGGTGATTGCGATGGGATCAGAGTTTGAAGAGCGGTGAGAAGCCGGAAGGTGAAGACATTGAGAAGCGAGAGGGTTCGGAATGTAGAGGACCAAGATTGCGTACGTAGACGGTGGAAATCCGGATCGTAGAAGCGTCCCGTATGTTTATCACGTGTGGTAGAACCCTAAGTTAGAGAATAGAGAATAGAGAATAGTATTGAGTAATATTGAGTATTGAGTATTGAGTATTGAGTATTGAGTATTGAGTATTGAGTATTGAGTATTGAGTATTAAGTATTGAGTATTGAATGATGATTATGATGGGTATGAGCATTTTGGGTATGATGAAGAATAGTAAATACTAATTACTACCTAATATTAAATGAAAATTACTGAAAAATTAATAAATTAAACTGAAACAAATTAAAACATGATTAAAATCTATCAAAATATTAAAGATCATGTTTACATTCATCTATTCACCTTTAATCCAATAAATTGACACTCATTTACAATCATATCCCATTGTTATAAAGATTCCTTTAAAGTGTCCAAGTAAAAATGATTCCAGTTTGCCCACCAACAATAAACCTTCTAGTTAAGCAAGAAGTTTGCTCAAACTACTATCCCCGGATCTGCTCTCACCGTGTAACCCTAATTGACACTATGGAACACCATCAACCTCGTGTACCTTTCTTCTTTCCGATCTAAAGACCTTTTGTACGTTTTCTTGGAGTTCTCTACTTTTCGTCCAATTACAATTTAGATCGCCATCTCCATCATTATGTCTGCAGAGCATGCCGCTCCTGCAAAACATGCATATTATGCCGGGAAACTGAGTTTAAAAGGGAAACAAACCGTTCACTACGGATAGAGTAAGAAAAAGGTTCGATATGCCAAGGGCATTGGGAAGTTGCCGACTAAATTACAAAGGCACGAACTGGAATTAACATTTGTGATTCTTTTGGACGTAACGTGGTTCTGGGGGTTTATTTCCAGAATATTTGTTTTCATAGTCAAGTGGTTTTATAGTCAATTGTTCATAGTTTTCATAGTTATCAAGTGTAAGAAATGTTTTCATGTACTTTTCTAAACTTTAGTAAGTTTGATTCTTTTGATTTCTGTCAAATTCTTTCAATCTAACTTCCTTTCGAAGATTGTCTTAAATTTGGAGCCATAACCGAAACCGGATTCACTAATAATTGTCAAGAGTATCCAAGACATGCGTTTAAACGAATGGAGTTTTGAAATCTTTCAGCTGCTCTATTCGAATACTTTTATATAGTTTTTATTTACTTTTATGTATTTATTTATTTACTTTTATGTATTTATTTATTTACTTTTATGTATTTATTTATTTATTTATTTATTTATTTATTTATTTATTTATTTATTTATTTATTTATTTATTTATTTATTTATTTATTTATTT